>CM055111.1:41090814-41165814 GCA_029204225.1 Diphasiastrum complanatum | reverse complement strand
GTGAAGGCTCCGCCGCAACCTCCAGCTCCAATTCTCCGCCATCGCCACCACGGCTCCACCAGTCCACCGCCACTGCGCCACCAACCCCACCACCTAAAAAGCTGCGTTAATCCAGATATCCTTTTACTTTTTATTATGTCAGACTATTCTCCTTCCTCTATTTTATGGCCACCGCCTCTCCGCCACCAGCCCTACCACCTAGGAATCTGCGTACATCCGTATAGATTTCATTTTTATTTCGGGAAATGGCTGATCCTCGCCAGCATAGAGAAGCCCCTCCCAGTCTTCTCTTGTTCGTGTTCCCAGAAGCTGCTACCGTCTGTACTTACTGTTCATTTCTATAATCGCATTGTGTTCGTGCTACGATAAAGCTAGAATTCGCTTTGAGAGAGCAGCAGTGGTGGTCTGGATCTTCGTCTATTATAATTCATGTAATATGGCAGCAGCAGGAGCGAGCTTCGGCTTATGGTACGCCTTGGATCTCTGCTTTGAAGGCTGAGATCCCCTTCTGCATCTAGTTTCTTTTTGTCTCCTCATGCCTTTGTCTGTTATCTGATTGCTTGCAGGCATACGGCGTTATTTTGATTGTGGTAGCCATACATGGCTAAGTTTAGTTGTTGGATATCAATGAATTCTTTCGTCTATGCCTTCTTTTTTCTGTGATGCACTTGTGTGGGGGCCAATTGTCCTTCGATTAACAGATTCTTAGCTTAGCTCTTCGGAAAGTCACGCTTGTAGTCCTGCTTTCTATCTTAATCCCTCTGCATTGGGCCTTCCATCGTCGATTCTTACATTTACCATTCCACTGTTTTTGTGTTGGATCTTTCTTTGAAGAGCTCTTTGCTTTCAGAAGGTAGTTTTGGTTCAAGCTATTCATATTTCCGCTGCGTAGAAAAGCGATTTTACTGTCGTAGAGTGGAAGGCCTGTGTAGCATCTGAATTGATTGTTCAGAATGCTTCTTCTACAGCATGTCTGCTCTGCTATGGGCAATTTCTGTAAGTTTATGTTTGATATTCGTATGCTGATTGCAGAGAAAATGCTCCTAATCTCCTAATCTGTTTTTACAAACCGAGACGCTAGAAAAATAAAAAACGTTAGAATCTGCTCAATTGCAAGTCTGACTGTATGTATCGATAATGTTCATTACTGCTCTTATCTGTCCGATATTCTGATCATTCTTCCTTCAATCATAAAACATTGTTGTCTTACGGGTATAAGGGGAGACACTAGGCTTATAGCACGTTCTCAATTTTTACTCTTTGAGCTTAATTGCTTTCTGTAGCCCCTCTCACCAAGCTCTCCATTTGAAAGAAAGCAAAGGACGAAGTCATGAAATAACATGAAGTAGAGAAGTTTCTTTGAAGGGAATACGAGCACTAATATTAGCCAGTTATCTTCTGCTCCAAACATCTGGACATAGTATGAAAACTAGATTGGCTTGCTGGAATGCTCACATGGATACGAGTGCTGGTGAGCGTTTCAATCATGTGTAGCCGGTTTTAGATCTGGGGAATTTGAGTTTTTGTGTCCAAAATTTTGCTCAGCAAACTGAAGAATACTTTCTTTTTCCATTGTACAGCTATCCTGCTTTTGAGTGATTGATTATATCTGGCGAAACACAAAGTTTGAAAATCTTATGTTCCAAATATGCCCCAAGTGTAAAGTCGTTTTTGTCTCTATCTTAAGATATATCATAAAGCACTAGATATTTGGAAGTTTAAATTGATAGTGAGAGGAGAAAGGTTATAAACTTCCATGAGACTTCCACGGTGGTAGGAGAAACATTGACAAACTCATTCCCTGTTATAGATGGGAAAGTTACACATCTGTGCCACTAGACAGAGGTGCAAGGCACTAGACATACTAAATTGTAAACTAAGGGAACGAAACCAGACCTTTTCTTCTTACTTTCTGCAATTGTGATAGGAGATATTGCTGCACTCCAAGGTGGATATATCAGAAAATGATTATGGCACTAAATATTGTCATTTTCTATTTGTGGTAAACACACACTCACAGGTAGGATTTAAGATCCTCTTTACTTGAACACTCTGGTATTGATTGGAATATGTAGTTAATTAAGAGTTATGATGTTGCAAAACCATGATCAATCTAGGAAGTTTCGTATTAATTTTTCTTTCCCTTGTTTGGATGAGAGACACTTAAGGCTTCATCTTGGCCTTCACTTAAAGGGCAAGAAATTGTGAGTATGGACTTTCTGCAGTATTTCTGATTGTCTTCAATATTTGTTACTCTCTATTTTCAGGGTCTTAAAACCCTAGCAAGTTTTTTATGACTTATTGCTCCATGTGTGTTGTAATTATGTATTTAGCCTTGAAGTTAAGAAGCTTGTGACTTTCTTGGTAACAATGAGCTTGATGAATACATTACTCACTATGTCTGATTCTGATATTGATGATTTTAAGTAGCAGAATGCAAACCATGAATGGAGGTATTGTCAAAACCCTTCCAATGCTATAGCCATAGAACCCACGGTTCCCAGAACCGTGGGTCCTGGGATCCGTGGAAGGAACCGTACCATGGTTCCTTGAACCGTGGTACGGTTCATCTAAATCTAAGGAAGCCGGTGGCGGGTGCGTCCGCGTCCTGACGCGTCCGATTTTTTGCAAAAAAAAAAAAATTTCAAAAAAATAAATAAAAATACAGGCATCTGCCTACACTGTCCCCCATCCCAAAAGCAAAATAAAAGCAATTTATGGCCCCTGTTTTTCCCCCGGAATTAATTATCAGAGGGTGTCTGGCACCCACGTGCCCCCTCCTGTTAAAAAATAGGAAAACGGTACCAAAAAAATTTTCAACAGACCTAACCACTGGGCCATGGCTCTCATAACTGAGATATTATTAAACAACCATGACTAATGAGCAGTTCATAAATTATTACGAACCTTCATTGGGAACTAGGCTCCAAAAAAGCGGCAAAGAAAGATTTGAGAGTGGTTTCGAGTGAAGATGATGGTTTAGGGTTTAGGTATTAATGGTTTAGGGTTTAGGATGCATCAGTGACTGTCTCAAAGAAGTGAATGCTCACTAGAGGATTGGGGAGAGGTGAACGCTCACCAGAATATTGACTCTCTGGGGGAAATTAGGGCTCACCAGAAGAGTGACAAGCTATACACTACAAATGGAATGAGATGCACACATGAAACGAGCAAAAAATAAGGAAGCATCTTGAACGAGCCAAAAAATAAGTAGGAGCTTACCTGCTGAATGTGCGGAAAAGGGCCGTCATGCGGCGCTTGCGTGTGACGAAGTCCACAACCGCAAGTGCCCTCGTGAAATGTCACTGACCCAAGGCAGGCGCCCAATGAAATGCAGGAGGAGGTCCAGTGAGTGTGCGGCGCATAGAGTCCAGACAATGGAGGGGTAGTCTGCCATAAGAAGCTCCCCCATACCGCGGCAGTTGGACGCATTGTCCGTCACAACCTTTCGCGATACGTTCACATGATCAGTCCACAGCTCGGAAACACATTGCAATCAATCGAAAACTACGCAAAACTATTGTATCAACATCAAGCAGCAAATGACCAAGCAACTAACGCAGGAAGATTATACCTGGACAACGCGTTGTGGTCCGACCTCCTCTATTGCTGCGCGAATGATGCCGTAAATGTACTCGGCCGAATGCACTCTCCCTGCCTCGGAGGCGTCGATGCTGCGCAAGAACATGGAACTGTAACAACTGGAAACAATCACGTTGATGAGTGGACGTCTGCGACGATCAGTCCACCCATTAGCCATGATAGAATAGCCGTATCTATCCCAAGCCTCATGCAGTGCGGCCAGTCTCTCTCTGACTGATGCAACCCGGTCCTGGAGCAAAGGGCCTCGTAGTGCGTCGGCTGTGGGTGGTGTGTAGCCGGGCCCGCAGACTACAACTTTCGAGATAGCCTCTCGAAAGATGCGGGATGATGCTATGATAAAGGGGAGGTTCAGGTAATAGAACATCTGTGCTATGGTCCTGGTGGCCTCTCTGTGTTGCCCCTCTCTGAAAGATCCCGGCATGGACATCTGTCTGGTGCCTCGGGATGTGGATGGCTGGGAGGATGCGGATGGACGATGCGGATCTGGAGGCGGTGGCATAGGTGCAGGTGCGGAAGTGGAGGATGTGGACGGGCCGTGCAGATCTGACGGTGATGGCAGAGGCCTAGGTGCAGCAGTGGAGGCTGTGGATCCATGGGGAGTACTGGCGGAGGCGGAGGCGGTGGCGGGTGCGGGTGCGGATGCAACGGCGGTGGCGGGTGCAGATGCGACGGTGGGGGCAGTGGGTGTACCAGTGGCAGGGGCGGTGGCAGTGGGTGCACTTGTAGAAATAGAGTCCGCGGCATCTATGGACGGCTCGCCGGGCTCAGCAGCTGGCCCAAAATATGTCTCGATAATGCGAGCCCTCTCCGCAGCGGGGATGACCATACAAATGCTGATCCCGTAGCGCCCCCCCATGGGTCGGACTCGCAACCCCCCCAGATGTGCTCGAACCCGAGAGGCGTTCTCTGTGAACTGCCGTCGACAAAAAGGGCAACGCCACTTTTTGTCGGGCATCACCTCCACCTCATCACAAATGGGACGAGCAGCCATATCTCTCTCTCTCTCTCTCTCTCTCTCTCTCTCTCTCTCTCTCTCTCTCACACACACACACACACACACACACACATGCACACACACAGAAGCACGGAAATCCAAGCTCTCTCTCCCACCCTAAACCCTAAACCCCAAACCCAAGCACCCTTAAACCTAAATCCTAAACTCACACACACACACAATACCTCTCTCTCTCCGTCCCTCACACTCTCTGTCTCTTCCTCTCTCTCTCTCACACAGAGATCACCACACACACAACTGTATGCACACAAATCAACAATGTCTTTTCACACACACACACCTCATCACACACACACACACAAACACCATCTCTCTCTCTCTCTCTCTCTCTCTCTCTCTCTCTCTCTCTCTCTCTCTCTCTCTCTCTCGCCCTCTTCCTCTGGACGCGTCCGGCCCAAAAAAAAAAAAAATTAAAAAAAAAGGACGCGTCCAACCCCGCGTCCGGGTCCGAGTGTCGGACACGGACGCGGACGCGGGCACTTCGGCCCGGACCCTCATGGCTGAGATTCTAAATAAATAAATAATTAATTAATTAATTAATTTCCCCCCCAAAACCCCTTCCTGCCAGTGATGAGGCATGATGGCTGATTTGCTACACTCACAGACGGACGATCCTGTTGCTTTGGCTACGATCATGTCATGCAAATTCGAGAATCCATTTCACATGACTTCTTCGCCTTAGGCATTCCATTAGAGGAAGGATTCCGCCCGCTGACTTTCCGCTGAAGGATTCCACTGCAGGACTTCGCATGTCTTCTTCGCCTTATGCATTCCATCAGACTCCAGAGGAAGGATTCCGCCCGCTGACTTTCTGCTGAATTAATTCCGCTGATTCCGCTGCATGACTTCCCGCTGACTTTCCACACAATAATATATAAAAAATAATCAATTAATAACTACACGCGGTTCACCACGGTTCTGGCAAAAAAAATTGAGAACCGTACGGTTCACTGTACGGTTCTCAGAACCGTGGTGAACCACCCACAGTTCATTAATTCTATGGCTACAGCTCTATAATAATAGATTTTAAAAGAAAAGTAGAGTAGAAAGACGGGTTTCCAAGAAAAGACAGGAATTTCTTTTGAATAGCACTTATTGACATTACTTAGGTTGCAGAGAGCAATGACTCAAAGCTTTGTCGGAACAAGTTCATGGTTTTTATTTGTCCTTCTAATAGTTTCTGGTATTTTTTCTCAGAAGTATGTGTTTTAATCATAAAACCCACGGTTCTCAGAACCGTGGGGTGAACCGTACCACGGTTCGGTTCTTGTAATTAATTAATTAATTTCTTTTTTATGACCCTTTGCCCCACCAAAACCCCTCCCACAGATTTTCGGCCCTCATTTCCCTGTTTTTGGCCTCAGTTCACTGTTTTTGGCACTCATTTCACTACTGTTTTTGGCACTCTGTCATAGAATCTGTGGCACTCACTGTTTTTGGCAGTCAGTGTTATAAAAAATCTGTTTTTGGCACTCACTGTTTTAAACTGTATCACTTAGGAATACAAATGGTTGAAATTTCTATTACTGTTTTTGGCACGCATGGAAGTAAAAAAAAAATTAATTAATTAAGTAATTATTTAATTACCACGGTTCTTTCTGGCAACCAATCTTTGTGAACCGTACGGTTCACTGTACGGTTCTCAGAACCGTGGTGAACCGCCAACGGTTCATTAATTCTATGGTTTTAATTAACTTTATGCTAATCGGAAAACCATTTCAAACTCGTTGCTTATATTGAACAGAAATGCTAAAGCAAAGACATGCTATAGAAGCTCTAGGAATTGTAGTAGATGGGGAAAACATGACACATGCTCATGCTTCTGAGAATATACTAACTTCTTAGGGTGAGCTATATTTAGGACTGCCCACCTGCATGCTCCTCTTCCACTAATAGCTTGACCTATGTTAGGGAACTCGGTATAGCCCCTAATTTGTGTTTTTTCCCTCACTATTCTATTTCTATTTTACAGCATTTAGTTGGTATTGGGAGTTGTTACGGAGATTGAAGATGAAGTGGCTCAACAAAATTTTTAAGGGCTCAAACCAGAGAGTATCATATGAAGACTATCCACACGGTGGTTCAACGACTTCAGGAGTAAGCTTCTCTACCTGTGAAGACGTAGCACAATTTTGTCTTTTGATCCCTTCCTCCCCTTCGCCAGTAGAAATTGCTCCTTTGAAGCTGATCCTATTACAAAGGCACATGCACTGGTCAAAATTCATGTCTCGCTTGTAAGTACATTATCGAAATGTTGATCTTGTCAAGCCGATTGGCCTCAATGTTATATTTCTCGTTATCCTTTTTGTTGTGCTTAGAATTGCAATACATTAACAGGGTTTCGAACATTTAGCTGCTGCTGGGACGCCTCGGGATGCCTGCAGACAAATGATTGATGATAGGCTGAATAGGCTTCTTGCATCATGATTCTATCACTTGGATTTATGTAGTAATCTAGATATGCTTAAGAATGCATTTAAGGGTCTGAATTCATACATTTCCCATTATTTTCTCAAGGTATTAATATCATAGCAGTACAGCATTTCGTGCAGATCATGGCATGAAAAAATAATGTCATCTTCTGACATTGCCATAATCTGCACAATTAGTTTGGTGCTGATTTAACTGATATTCAAGTTCTGGCCTACCATTTGCAACCGGCTGTGCTCCTGTTCTTTCTAAGAGAACCAATCAGTGCCTGAAGAAAACCATCAAGTGTATGACACTAGCCTGTAGATTCTGTGTGGGGTATCGACTCGGTGCTTGAAGAAGATACGATGGTTATTACAGAAGCCTATGAATTTCTGTCCATGGTTTGCATTAGAATCAATCTTGAACTGCTCTATGTGCAATCAAAATTGTCTGTTCAATATTCTCAGTTTCACAATTAACTTCTGAGTTATACTAGATTGTCAAAAAGTAGTTTAGAACTAGCAAACGCATTATTAAGTACTATGTTATGGTGCTTTAATCATTCTTTTGCAACCTGGAGCTGTGTTAACATTTCTCCTTTTGATTGATCATAATATTGTGCTACAGGATGGGAAGAACAAACGTGCAGCTAGTGACGATCTTGATCATGCTCTTGCAATTTCACTCTCTGAAGAAGATTATAGTAATGACTATGGTATGACACTATAAGCTCTTATGAATAAATTTCGCATATAACAGAAAAAATCATGAATCTGATGCTGAATCATATAGCAAGGGAGGAAGGATAGATTTGAACAAATCCAGTAATGACCAGAATTAGCAGCAATCAACGTCAATAAAGAGACATACACAATGATACTGTGCCCACAGGCGTTCGGTAGTCGATAAGAACAAAAGAAGGGAAGAAACTTCATTGGGAAAAGTATGGAACCCTACCATTTATGAGAATCTTATTCACATGCCAATGTGTACAATAAAGTCTTTTATTATAGCAGAGCACCCCCATATGATTTACCAACAGTTCTACTCCCTTAACATGATTTAGCCTTCAGCTTCTTTGGGCTTAACTTGCATCCTCAATGTAGAACAAGTTAGGAGTTCTAACTTCAAAGTTTATAGCTACGCTAGCAATAAAATCAACGTCAAGCAACAAAATGTTTATAGTTCATTTCAGAGAGAATTGGCAAAAGTAATAGCTAATTGTAGTTCAATAAGAAGGGTACATCGATAGCTAATTGGTAGAAGAGATCAGACAAAAGTAATTGACTCTAGTAAACTCATCAAAATGGATAGGAAGAGAAATGTACAACAATAGCTAATCACAAAATGAAAAACTATTGCTACCTTAGTCCTCAACTCTAGCAAATTATAAGAACCAAGTTGTGGCTTGTATATTGGGTAGAAAATTGAACTTCTAGACTTTAGTCAAGTGACTTAATTGAATGTTTCACACTTTTGTGTTGGAGGAAGGGTGCAAATAGTGTAGTGGGTTTTCCTATCCACCTTCAACCGTGGATCTAAGCACTTGCAAAGCATCAAGAATGAAAGAGGATTCTTTACATGTCACGGAGAAGTTCATTCCCATGAGAGCGATAGCATAGTTCAAATTCATACACATGCTTATGACTCAACATCTAACACTATGATCCATGAACCCTAATCACCAAGATCAAGCTTACTTTCCTCTTTCTCTTTTGCTCTTATAGAAACAAGATTCAATCCCAACAATCAGCAAATCCAAATAACATGAAGATAACAAAGAAAACATGAGAGATGGAGCAAGAAAAAAGAACAAGGACATCCAAATGCAATTTGGTAGAGTTTCCACCTTCTTGATTCAACATAAAAAATGAACTACAAAGCACCACTACTTATAGTGGATTTTAGGGCACTTGGCCTCAAAGCCTATTGGCCAATTCCTACCTCCCTCCCTATTTGAATTTGAATTTTTAGGGGATCCCACTTTTATTCACTAACTTGATTATTAGGCCCTATGACATTTAATTCCCACAATCGGCCTAAAGTCCTTAAAAAACATCTAATAAATCAAATCATGTGATCATTAGGTTGGACTTACACATGTACCTCAAATTCCTCCTTGAGTGCTATCTTGAAGTCATCTATATCTTGATTGTTGCCTCCACTCAAAATAATGTCATCCACATAGATTAGAAGGATAGTAACATCATTTCCATTCAATCTAAAATGAAGTGAATGATCATACTCACTCATAATGAATTTGAGAAAGTAGGAAAGTGTTAAGCTTAGCATACCAACTCCTTCGTGCTTGCTTAAGCCCATACAAACTCTTTTGGAGAAGACACACATGATTTGGCTTGCGATGAGAAATGTAGCCCCCCGGTGTGCTCCTTGTAAACCTCCTCTTCAAGATCTTCATTCAAGAATGCATTATTGATATCCAATTGCCGTAGATCCCATCCATAAAGTGTTTCAAAAGAAATGATGATTCGAATGCTTACCAGGATATCCTTTTGCCACCAACCTTGCTTTGTGTTGATTGATCCATCTTGATTCGTCTTCACCTTGAAGATCCACTTGCCATCCTATTGCCTTCTTGTCCTTAGGAAGTTCCACCAACCTCCATGTATTGTTCTTCGTAAGAGCTTGATACTCAAGATCCATTGCTTGGATCCACTCCTCTTTTTGCCTTGCTTCATCTACACGTGTAGGTTCATCAAAAGAGGTTAGGAAAGCATAGTTTGTACCTTCAACCACTTGCTTACCCTCTTCATCATATGTGAGCTTTGAAGGTTTTTGCCTTTGCCTTCATGTTTTCCTTGGCTTTTGACTTGAAGCTGCCTCTTCACCATCATCATCCAAAATATCATACTTTGTCATCAACATCAAGAATGTTAGATCCATTGATAGCAACATCATTACAAGCAACCTTTGGATTGTTTCCATTATAAAAAATGAGACCTCTACTTATGGCCGCTTTCTTACTTGCAGGAATGTAGATTTTGTAAGCCTCGCACACCTCACTATATCCAACAAATATACCTTTCTTTGAAGATGGATCCTCTTTTGTCCTATCATCAAGAGTAATGTTGACATAGCATGTACATCCAAAAGTTTTGAGATACTTGACGCTCGGCCTCCTACCAAATAGAATCTTAAAAGGTGTCTTTCCATCCAAAACAACACAGCCTTTCAAAGCTCCCCAAAAAGGTTTAGGAAGATCGGCACTTAACCTCATTGCTTTGGCTCTTTCACAATAAGGTTCTATTCTTCCTCTCGGCCACTCCATTTTGTTGTGGTGTTCTTGGACTTTTGCCATCACCTCCAATGACTTGAAGTTGAGATGCCCCAATCTCTTGTGCCATACCTCTTGCATCGACCATTGCTCTTTTGCCATACATCCAACTTGGTTAGCAACAACACAAGCATCAAGTTTGAACAATTTACCTTGCCTTTTCCCTTTTGCAATCACAACCCCTTCATTTTTGATCTGGCATGCATCACCATCAAACTCCACTTTAAGACCTTTGTCAAGCATTTGACTCACACTAAGAAGGTTTTTAGTTATTGATGGAATGAAAAAAATATTCTTCAAATTCACATTCCTATTAGTAGAGGAAAATAGGAATTGTGCCAATCCCTTTGATTGCGCACTCACCATCATTGGCCATGTGGATAACTTTCTTGTCACCTTCAAATGCCATCAATGAAGAGAAATACTCTTTGTGAAATGTCATATGTGAGCTTGCTCCACTATCAATCCACCAAGGATCAATATGTCCACCATTAGCCAACAAACATGAGGACATCACAAAAGAATCATTTGAATTTTGTTCATTAACACCATCCTCATCTAGAGTTACATTGCCATGCTTTTCACCTTGATTTCTTTTCTTCTTGAAACAATCACTAGCAAAATGTCCTTGGACTCCACAATAGAAACATTTAAGCTTTGATCTATCCTTCTTCATACCAACAAAAGAAGATGGGATAACTTGATCTTGGCCTTTTGACCATTTGCCCTTGCCTTTGCCCTTGAACTTTCCCTTTGAGAACATAGCTTCCTCCTCTCCAACTTGAGATGTGAAAGATAATCCTCTACTGCTTGGAGTCTAAACTCTTCAGACCTCTTGCAAGTCCTCCATACTTGGCAATGTCTTCTGAATAGCAAAGCTTTGTTCTAAGTTAGCATGTTCATCCAATAAGCCATTAAGAACAACTTGCACAAGCTCAACATCCTTAATGCTTTCACCAATACATGCCAATTTATCATTCAATGCTTTAACCTTCAAAACAAAAGCATGAGCACTTTCATTCTTCTTCTGAAGACTTTGAAAGATTTGCCTCCTAAGGGTTACGCTTGATGTAGACTTGGATTCATAAACTTGGATTCATAAACCTTCTTCAAGGTTTCCCGAGCATCACTAGATGTAGTGCACTTACCAATTTCCTTGAGAACTTCATTTGTCACATTCATCTTGGTCACACAAAGAGCTTTCTTTGTCCTCCTATCATACCTCAACTGTTCTCAAGGTGCTTGAGGTCTCTCCTCCACACCTACAACAATGTCCATCAACTCATTCATCTCGAGTAGAGATTCCATCCTCACCTTCCAAGTTGAATAGTTGCTTGAGGTAAGCCTATCATTCCTCTCCAACATGAAGCCTTCCATTGTAGCCCATGTTGCAATGATTGATCTCCTTCTTCAAACTTGTTCCAATGCACCTAGCACTCTCTTGAACCTCAACAAATGATATCGAGTAGAAATCACAAAGATTTGGAACCTTTCTATTCTCTCTCTCTCTCTCTCTCTCTCTCTCTCTCTCTCTCTCTCTCTCTCTCTCTCTCTCTGATGGCACCTGAAATCTGACTGCAGGTCTGATCCTTTCTCAGAAAGGGAAGAGATAACTCCAAAATCAATACCATAGAATGAATCAATCTTGCTCCAAGAATTCATGACCATAGGCATTGGAATATTTTTTTCATCTCCATTGCTGTAAACAGAAGCATCTCTCTCTCTCTCTCTCTCTCTCTCTCTCTCTCTCTCTCTCTCTCTCTCTCTCTCTCTCTCTCTCTCTCTCTCTCTCGCGCGTTGGTGTAGCGCTCCATTCCCTCTCGCGATGGCCCCTCCATCTCGCACCAGCCTTACCCGTAGGACACGCTCTCCTGCTGCCACCTCACCCACTCCCCTGCTGCCACCTCACCCCTTTCCACCGATGCCCCAGCCTCCACGGATGTCACCACAGCCTCCATCACTGCTCCTGTAGAACACATTGCTGCCTCTGACTCCATCACTGCCTCCTCCATCACTGCCTCTGACTCCAGCGCTGCCCTTCCCAACGCCTTGGCTGAAGCCAAACGCTTTCTCGACACCACTCTCGGACACAGGACAGATGGACTAGACACCGCATGGAGGACCACCAGAGACGCAGCCACACTCATTATCCATTTCACTTCTCTAGAGAGTCGTCGAGATGCTTTGCGATGCAGAGCTAAGCTACGCGGTACCACTATCTACGTGGACGACGACCCCACGTATATCCAGGTGAAAGAGAGACGTAAGGCCTTTCAGGTAGCCCGTGAGTCTGGCAGACGAGTTATTTACCGTGATAGACGAGTGCGCTTTTTTGGTAGCGCTCCTAGCAGCTCACAGTGCTAGGGATTTGGGGGCCCCGGGTTCGGGAGTGCCCCGGGGCCCCATCCACACCATCTCCGGATTGGAGTTTGGAACTGCGATGGTATACATTCATCTTCCATAGCTGGCGACCTGATTTCATCACTGATAGAGACTTATTGTTTTTTATGGAGACTCTCGAAAGTCGGGAACGAGGATTACCTATTTTTCCAGGATACAGATGGGATTCCGTATTTAGGCCTGAGACTAGATCAGCTAGTGGCCATGGATCCGGAGGGGTGGCATGCCTATACAGGGAGTCTCTTCATCGGAGTATTGAGTTCATCATACATGACGAGCATGCACGTTATATCTGGATTCGTATTGTTGGACATGACATTGGTTTGGACAGGGACCTCTTTGTGGCAGCATGTTACTTTCCTCCAGAGTCTTCATCTTTTGCAGAGGGCACAGGTTCACCATAAGATTCGCAGAGTGAGGGCATATTCTCCTCACTGGGGATTTTAATGCCCGAACCTCCTCACGACAGTCAGAGTTTTATGACGTCACCGACCAGCTTCGCATTCACGCCCTCGATAGCGACAAGATGGGAGTTACCAGGATTTCAGAGGACAGCTTGGGACCTATTACCCCCTATGGTGAGCATTTGTTGCAGTTTGGAGAGGCACCTGAGTTAGCCATTTACAATGGCCTAACTTGTTGGCCAGATTCCGGCAGTTATACATGTCATCCTCACAGTGGCGGACATATTGTTGTAGACTACCTCATGGGATCACCATCCTCCATACCTCTCATCTCTGATTTTCACATCTCCCCCACCACTCTCTCTGATCACTCATATCTCTCCTTCGCTATTGGTCGCCTCCCACCCCCCCAGTTATCCTCACATCCATCCCCTACTTGCTTGTGCACCCAGGTATACATTCAGCTCTCTATATGCACCCGTTTACCAGGAATTTCTTTCCTCCCTACTTCATTCCTTTCCGCATGATAGCACAGTCGAGACTAAAGCAGATTTCCTTAGCACCTCTCTTCATATCGCTGCTTCCCTAGCCTTTCCATCTAAGACCCATAAAGGCAAACACACACGTCCCTCATCCCTGATGGGGCTTGGGCGTGCACACTGCGAAGACTAAGGTTATGGTCTTCAACACTTCTCGAGCCTTCATGCAGCGCCAGGAGCTCATGCTTGATGGACGGGCTTTAGAGGTAGTTTCCTCGTATACCTATCTGGGAATACTCTTCTCCGGTCCTACTTTCAGCATGCGACAGGCAGCCACCACCCGACTTGGGAAGGGACATTCCTCCCTTGTTCAGCTTGAGCAGTTCTGCTTCAGGAAGTCTATCTAAGATGCTCGCAGTAAGTGCAGACTTTTTGACACTATTGTCACTCCCACGGCCTTGTATGCAGCAGAGATATGGTGTACAGGTCTCCCATCTTCACACTGGGCCAGCATTTCACGATTACAGACCACCATGCTAGCTCGTATGATTCGGGCGAAGTCCTCGGTCCCACACGAGATTCTTCTTGCAGAGTTTGCCGTTCCACCCATTCAGATAGCTGCAACATCCCAGCTCATCGCTTATATTCAATTGAGCTTGACACAGCAGGGTTCCCTGTTTTGCGACACTATTTGGACTCGGGATTATCACATAGCCTCAGATTTACATTGGGACAGCTCCGTGTATCATCACATCAGTTGGCTATTGAGACTGGGAGATTCCAGGGCACCCCGAGAGATGAGCGGATTTGTCAGTTTTGTTCCCTGGGTGAGGTGGAGTCGGAGGATCACTTTTATCTTTAGGTGCCCTGTGTATTACGAGATCAAAGGGAGATATCACTGTTTGTTTCGTGACACACCTATCACACTACGATCCCTCCTAGCCTACAAGGACCCCAGGTGTGTCGCTCTCATGTTACGAGAGATGTTTATTCTACGGTAGGACCTATGTCAAACAGCCCAGCGGAGTCATATTTCTCAGCAGCAGATCACCTCTTTCTTTTCTAGGGGACGAGGACGAGGCTTTGTATCTGATGAGGATGAGACAGATGACGACTTACATGCCCATAGAGATCAGAGACAGTGTCCCACTCATACTCATGTTGCTGCACGAGTTACCCGACCTATCAGGAGGAGGCCTCATCTCCGCAGACGACGTCATCGACCACCAACAGTTCCTTTTGATGCCGCCCGTATTACATCCTTTTTTAGCATCAGCGGGACAGGATTGGATGATAGTGTCATACCATATTCGTGACAGACAGACAGTTAGCATTATATATGCTCCCATATGTTTCATATATCATTGCATCCTTTTCAGTTTCAGTTTTCCGTTCAGTTTATAGTAGTTAGATTTGTATTTCTGTTACCTTGGAGACGTTTCATACACTCCTACAGTTACCACATACTTGACATGTACTTTAACTAGTTTTATATGCCTTTTGGCATGGAAAAGACATTAATAAAGCTTTGTTTCTTTCTTTGTTTCTCTCTCTCTCTCTCTCTCTCTCTCTCTCTCTCTCTCTCTCTCTCTCTCTCTCTCTCTCTCTCTCTCTCTCTCTCTCTCTCTCTCTCTCGCTCTCGCGATGGTAGCAACGCGCCTTCTCTTCCTCCCTTCTCCCTCGCTCCTCCCTCCTGCGATGGCTCCCTGTAGTGATGGCGCCCAACTGCTGAGATCTCTACCTTGCTGCTGCTGCTCGCTGCCCTCCATCGCTACCCTGCGATCGTTGGCCCTCCACCGCTACCCTGCCATCGCTAACCTGCCTCGCTACCTGCCCCTCCGTTCATCGCACCCTGTTCCTGCCCTGTCTCCCTCGCTACCTGTCCCGCTGCCTGCCCATCTCCCTCTACCTCCCTCTTGCCTATTCCTACCCTTGTCTTCTTGCTACCTATACTTGTCCCTGTCCCTGCCCTCCCTTTTGCCTCCTGAGCTCCTGCTGCCCTCTCGCTATCCCTGCCCTTCCTTTTGTCTGTCCTTGCCTTTCCTCTACCTTTTCCCTCATTAAACCTGTATCTAGTTGTGGTACTATGGCTGATTGGCAATCTGTGAATCGGAAAGGGAAGAAAACCCCTCCCCCTTCTCCCTTTGTCTTCTCAGCGATCCCTATTACAGCTCCCAATCCCTTTACCTTGCCCCCTCCCTCTCCTACTTCCTCTCCCTCGCCCCTACCCTCCACTCCCGCAAGCTACACCTCTTCTCCCACTGCCACTACCCCCTCTACTCTTTCTTCCTCCTCTCCCTCTTTCACCCCTTCTTCATCCCCCCCATTGTCTCCGTCTCTTTCAGCTGAATTTTTATCTGGTTTCCCCCGTAGCATTGATTCTCTTCATGAGGACAATGCATCCTTGCTTGCGATCATCAAGAAACAAGTATTCCAAATCTCCACTCTGGAGAACACGGTCTTAGCCCTACAGGGCAAAGTTGGCATTCTTGAGGTTGATGTTACTTACCTCAACAATGAAATGGAATCAGATAAAGATGGAGAAGAAGGAAGTGGCAATGCAAATTCAGAAAACAAGGCAAAGCAACTGCAAGAACGGGTTCACTCCTTGGAGCAGCAACTTCAACAATCGAAGAGTTCTTGGGCCGACGTGCTCAAGGGTTCTAAGCAGGTTATTTCTGAATCTATTCAAGAACATCAAAAACGAGATCTCAAAGCCCTCAATGTCAGGGTTAGGGGAACTTCTTTTGCGGGTAAGGACCTCATGGCTGAGGCAAATGCTTTTATTCATTCCACCTTTGGTCTCAAAGAGGATGTCATATCGGCTGCTTGGGTGGGTAAGCTCCAACCCACCACAGTGTTTCTGCGATTCAAGGATGCTTTGCTTCGTCAAAAGGTTTTGCGTAAAAGAGGCTGCCTGAAGGGGTCTACTATTTTTATGGATGAAGACTTGACGCCCATTCAATGGACTGAGAGAAAGAAAATCATTGCAGATGCTAAGGCCAATGGTTTCCGGACTCTCTTTCGAGACGGACGCCTGGTCTTGGTTAAAATTGCAGAACTTAAAATTTCAGATTCTTCTCCCTCTCCTACGTGAGAGATGTTTTGAGCTACGACCATCTATTTCCTCTCCTGCGTGAGAGATGAGCTTTCTTTACATAAGCGATTTACGTTTTAGTTTTAGTCTAGTTTTCTGTTGACGGCACTGCCCCGTCCGAGTTCCATTTACTCTGTTGTACTACCTCTCCAGTCTTATATGCCTTTTGGCATGGACAAGACATTAATAAAGCTTTCTTTCTTTCTTTCCCTCTCTCTCTCTCATAAAACTAGTAAAACTAGCACATAGAATTGATTGGATCTTGATCACACTTGATCAAACTACAATAGAATGAATTTTTGAGCTCAAATGGACTTGAAAAACACTCTTGACAAGATTGGAACCTTTGAAACAAGAGATACTATCCAACTATTTTGATTTCATCAAAAACACATACTATGGAATAAAGCAAAAGCTATATGCAAAAGCTAGAAACTGGATATGAATTCTAATAGAATGCTACTTCCACTACCATGTGCAATTTTTGTCTCCAAATTCTAGTAAGTAGAATGAAAAATCGGCCAAGTGATTTGACCTAAAATGAGACTAGGATCACAAAGATCCACTTTCTACACTTGGAAATGCTTGATTTGATCAAGGAACCACTCCAACTCTTGCTAGAAACTAGATTTGGCAAAATCACCAACTTTAGCCTGCAACCAGCTCCGATACCATGCGAGACAATCAGATCCAAAATGTCATGAATGGATCAATAGATCTTTGGCTAAATTTGGGTGCACATCTAGATTCATCAATAAGCTAGAAATCATGCATCTAACATGCTAGCTAGATCATGAAAATACATGCATAAATTATCAAAATCACTAAGATCCAATGTAGTATTGTTCTGATTCGTACAACAACAACCATACAATAGAGTTTCACACGTGTGGATTCATTCTACACAAGAAAATTAGCATTTTACACATTAGAATATAAGTTATCAAGAGAAATATGAAAGAGATGGATATAGAATTAAAGATTTAATGTTCTCCATACAAAATAAGAACATCAAGATACATTCTCCACGTAGGTTCACTTGGCCACTTGCCAAATATTGCTCTAAAATGGTAGTTTCTAGGTACTTCACCAAAAAGCTAGATTTAGTTGACTAGATGCAATGTATCTATATCAATCAATAATAGTAGGTTCAAATCCGACCTTATCAACTTTATCTACTTGCTAAAAATAGCAATGTCACTATTTTAGAGCTCTATTAACAAAAAGAAATCTATCTCTAAGTTGAAATGTCATATTGGCCTCAAAATTGCCAAATAAAATCAACCTAAGTAGTTGACATTTTTCACACGCTTCGACCTCAGAAGTTCTAAATTTGAGAACCCAGCCACCATGAGAGGATTCAAGAGGATGCTTCTTGAGAAATTCTCGGATCTCCTCCTTGATGGTGACCGGTCGCTTAAAAGCCCTTTTTGTTGATCCTCTTCTCGTGCTTGGACCAGCTTCTGGTGACAGCTATACCACTTGAACCTCTTTAGCTTGTCCTCGATCTATGTCCATCGATCCTTCACCCGCATCCCCCTGCCCGTGCTCTTAATCAATTCTTTGTGGCGAGAAGGTAGGCATGACAAGTATATGGATTTGAGGACTAACTTGGTGCAGAATAGCAACTGACTGTTTGCAATTCTTGATCACTTAATTTTTGCAAGCTCATGAGTGGCCATCAACTTGTAAGAATCGAATTGTGCCTGAAATCCTGACAAAGTTGACTTGTAACTTTCAACCTTGTGGATCAGGTAGCTGATTTCATGCTGAGATATTGGCCGATCTGCTACAGGAGTGTTGAGTAGGTTATCTCATTGTGGCCACAACATCTAATTCGTTCAGTATTCGTTCTTTTTCAAGCTGGGCCATATCCAACTATCCCTGGAGAATCAGCACATGTTGTCTTGCCTCCATGACAGCTTTGTCCACCTGTTCTTGGGATTTTGATAAGGCTTCCTGTAGTTTGCCCTCGTAATCCTACAGTGCGTCTTCATGCTATTGAGCAGCTTTCAGGTCTGCGGCTACTTTTTCTTCATGCTGCTTTGCAATCTCGGCCTCAGTAATCTGCACCTTGTGCACGACTCCTTGGTACTTGATATAAAAATTTTCCTTGGCCTCGTTCCACGTTCCAAAGGCCATACTAATAAATTCCATATTGATTTTGTTCAAAAACACTGTAGCATGAATGCCCATCGCCTTGAGCAGAGGCTCCACAAAGATTATCCATTCAGCCACTTTTTCAGTGCTAGGGAGAGCCATAATGTCATGTTCTACAGGAACATCCCTCTTTATGAGTGGAGTAGGAGATGCAGAGGTATCAGATTCCATCGAAGACATGATTGCAGGTAGGAGAAATGAGTAAGAGCGTGTATCAGAAGGCAAGTTTGGTCGCTAAAAATTTTTGCAAGGGCTCCGCTAACACTAGTGAGAAATGTATCGCATTGGGCCCTTATATAGGCTAATTTGGAGGGTCTATTAGACAAAGTGTTGTTTTGGTATGTTAGTTCTAGAAAAAGATTTGACAGGCCCCTGTGAAAATAGCTACCAAAAAAGTTGGCGAAGGTTTTTGACCAATAGGGAAGCTCGGCGAAGGTTTTATAGATCTGGCGAGGGTTGAACTCTCGCCTAGCTCCATCTCTCGCCCAGATACTGCAAATAATGCATTTTTCCAGGGTTTCAATCCTCGCCCAACCTAATTTTGGTGTTCTAAATCCATCTGTCAAGTCGACGAAGGATCATAATGACTCCTTGATGCTCGACGAAGGTTCCCAATGTGGCATAAAGTTGGACTCTCGCCCCTGACGTAATAAATGATACGTCCTCTGCAAAAAAACTTTCGCTTAGTTCATCGTAGGTAAATCTAACTATGATAAATCATCTGGGAGCTCGGTGAGGGTTAATATGACTATTTGAATCAAAATCTAGCCCTTAAGTGATTTTTGGCTCATTTTTTATTCTTAAAAAGCTTCCTATGTTCCTAAAAATAATTTCTTTCTTCTTTTTCTGATCTGATGACTGTTCTGACTTTTGCTCATCAATTTTTCTTTTGCTATTTTTTTTTCTCATTTTTACTGTCTTTTTCCAAAAAAAAAAAAAAATTAAGTTGTGGAAAACAACAAAATTGGAAAATAAAAGAAAGATAAACATAGAAGATGGATAGTTAGGTAGGAGGATCGGGCTGCCAAAACTTGCATAATCGACTGCCATTCACCAGAGTATCAAATTGTTTCCCATCAAGATGTTCCAAGTCCACTGCTTTGTAGGATAAAATTTCTTTCACTCGATATGGTCCTTCACTATAAATTTAAGTTTACCCTTGATCAGCTTGGTTTTGTGCATCAAGGCCAAATCTCCCTCTTTCAGATCCTTCTTGTGTGAACGTCGATCATGCCATGCTTTGCGACGACCTTTCTCAGCTGCTAATGCATGAACTACCATCAATCTGGTTTCACACAACTTATGTAACGCTTCATGACGGAGTTTCAAGGATTTGGCATCATCCAGACCATCAGTGGTTGCTATTCACAAGGATGGTACCAAAAATTCAATCGGCGACCATAAACCAAATGAAAAGGCATCTGATTTGTACTAACTTTGTAAGTTGTTCGGAATGCCCATAATGCAGCATGTAACTTGTGTTCCCAATCAGACTGGCTTGCCTCAATGGTTTGTCACAATATTGCATAGAATCTAATTAGAAGGTTCTACTTTCCCATTTCCCCTCAAATAGTATGGTGTTCTAAACCGATGGATCACAAAACAAATTCTTCCATTAAGAACTTGATTGTTTCATTGACAAAACGGGTACCACAATCACTCACGATCTCAACAGGACATCCAAATCAAACAATGACGTTTTCGTACAAAAACTTTGCAGCAGATTTAGCATCAGCAACCCGCACAGCTCTTGCTTCAACCCATTTGGTGATATAATCTGTCGCTACAGTGATGTATCTTGCTTGAGTACCTCATGCCGCTGGATGTATTGGACCAACATAATCAACTCCTCGCTTCTCAAACAGTACTTGTGCTAACACTGGTGGATGCAATGGTTCATAATTTTGTTTTGTCGTTCGACGTTCACGTTGACAAACATCACGAGATTGAATGCACTTTTCTATATCCTTACGAATCGAGGGCCACCAACATCCTGATTGCAAAATCTTGCAAAATGACCTCCACCCATTTGATCATGTGATAACATGATTAAATCTGGCACTTCGGGTGGCAAAATGCATCTTTGAAAAATATCATTAGCTCCTCTTCGATACAATTGGTCAGTGATCAATTGATAAGGTTGTGCTTTTACAATCAATCTTAGTTGTTGAATTTTGGATAATGATTCGTTGGGTTGACCCATCATCAAGTACTCAACAGTATCTGCTGCCCATTCAGGTAGTGCTTGCACATAAAATAATGCAGCATCTGGTAGTTCATCATGCACTTCTATATTAATTGGTGTTGATTGTATCCTTGAAACATGATCGGCGTAACGCTGTTTACCCTTCCGAACCACAACTCGAAAATCAAACTCTGATAATAAAAGTAACCATCTTGCAATACGTCCAGTGTTGCATGTCTTGTTCACCAAATACAACAAAGGCTGATGATCGGTATAAAAAGCGAAGTGCGTTGCTATCAAATAATGACGATATTTTTTAACAGAAAACACCATAGCCAAAGCTTCACACTTGTTGTGGAGTAGTTCACTTCAGCATCATTGAGTTAACTAGCAAATTTGATAGGAAAGTCTTTCTTATATTTGCCTGGCTGCGTTAAATCCATAGTTGCATAGAAACGCATTTCTCAAAAACTGGTTGTTGGATTCGGAATCTCTGAACCCAAAAAGAAAATAAATATTAAAAAATCAATAGAGATTGACAGAATCCACTAGGAATTGATGCACCTAAAATGGACCACACTATACTGAAACATTCGGCAACCTACATAAATGTACTGCCCTTAATTAATGCTTTAATTTGATACCCATATTGTCCACAAAAATTAAAAATTAAAATTAAAAATTAAAAAAAGAAATTTTTTTAAGAAACGTTGTCCCAAACCATAGAATCAATGAACCGTGGGCGGTTCCACGGTTTTGAGAACCGTACGGTTCTCAAATGTTTTTGGCCAGAACCGTGGTGAACCGTGTAGTATCAATTAATTAATTAATTTTTTATTTTTTTTAATTAATTTTTTATTTAATTAATTAATTAATTATTAACCGTACCATGGTTCATGAACCGTGGTACGGTTCACCCCACGGTTCTGAGAACCGTGGGTACTATGTCCCAAACGAGAAACGCGTCTCTAGAAACACAGTGCAACTATGGTTAAAACCAATCCAATAGCATATTTTGACGCATTAGTATGCATGGAGTTCTATAGTCCAATTAGGTGCTCGTAAGATCAGTGCGAAAATTAAGGCATTCTTCAATTTCTCAAATGACTTCAAAGTTTCAATTGTCCAGATTGGTACAATAGTCAACTTATATATAGGCCATGCTAGATCTGAGAAAAACTAGGATAAAGATTCGGTAGTAGTTTGCATGACCCATAAAAATATAAACTTCTCGAATGGTGCCTGGTGGAGGTAGATCCACGATGATCCGGATCTTGGATAAATCAGTAGCAATACCATGTGTAACCCAAATCTGACACTTTTCCGTGTGATCCAATATTGGCCTAGAACAATTTCGTGTGTAACCCAAATCTGACATTTTCTGACATCGTTCAAGCACTTTTTCCAATTATTTCAAGTGTTTTGATTTGAAAGCATGGACTCCAAGATCATCCAAGTAGCTTTCAATAATTTTTTGCAAATATTCCTCGAATGCAAATTGCATCACGCGTTGAAAAGTTCTTGGTGCATTGCATAGCCCAAACGGCATAACCCTATAAGCATAAGTTCTCCATTCTGTTGCAAATGCAGTTTTGTGTTGATCAGCAAGTGCAATCTTAACTTGGTTGTATCCACTGAATTCATCCAAAAAACTATAAGCTTTGGCACCAACAAGGCGATCCAAAATGCTTTTCGTGAAAGGTAATGGAAAATAATCCTTTCGTGTAACTGTGTTCAAAGCCTTATGGTTCACACAAATTCACATCTTGCCATTCTCCTTTTTTACAATGACGATTGGTGAAACCCACTCATCATGCTCAATCTCATAGATGAAATCAGCATCCAATAACCTCTGTAACCCTTTCTTGATCAGCTCTTAAAGTTGGGATTACATCGATAAAATATGATAGCCTTTGGAACCTCATCTGGTACCAATGGAATTGTATGCTCAACCACTGAGGTAGGAATACCCTTTAAATCTTTGTAGAACCAAGCAAAATAGTCCTGATACTTGACCAACAACTTACTTAAAGCAGATGAAAGTTGTGCTCCAACTTGGACTATTTTCTCATCTTCACCTGGTTCAACTAGATTCATTGGTTGTGTCCTAGCTGGTCCATCATAAACTTCTTGCATTTTTGGAACTTTTTCCTCAGGTGCTCGGTGAGCTTTTGGCAGCATAATGACCACATCATCCAAAGTATAGCTCTTGAAGTGCTTCGACATATCATGTTGTACTGCATCGGCTTTCTCTTGTTCAAAGGGATTAACCTTTGCTTTGTTGTTGGACTTCTTAGCCAATGGTGTTTGTGACTTCTAAGAGATCTGACTTGAAGCATCAAGATCAAGATGTATCTTTCCTTTACCTTTGTCCAAGAAAGGTGGCACAACAACATGCTCGCCGATCTTTGGATCAACTGTCGTAACTGCCTCGTTTGCTGGATTTGTCCATTTTAGAACCTTACTATAGTGCTGCTTGGCTTGCTTTTTTAGTCATAGGTTGTTGGCTTCCCTTCCTTCAATATGACTGCTTTTGGCAATTTTGTCGGTGGTTCAAACTTCACTTGGACTATTTCGAAAACCAAATTTGGGAGGATCCATATGTCGTAAGATTTGCTCAGCGGTAAGTTTTGCATTCTCATTGTAGGATAGAGCATGGCTGACTAGAATCAGTTCATCTTTAATTGGATCTGGAATTGGATCAGCTAAAATCCAAGCTACGTTCATCATATTGACAGAATTTGTAGTGGCAGTATCAAGAGTACGATCATTCGTTGAAATGATGCTTACTTTCGATCTGTCATCATGTCGACACGTATAACTCGTTGTACAATCAATAGTTGCTAATGCTTGGTTCCAGTTGACATTATCAGTTTGAGAATCGTAATGGATCTCCAATGCTCGATCAATAGTATGATCCGTTGTAGAAGAATCATCATCTCCTTTCTAGAGAGCTGGCTTGATCGTCCAAGTGAGTGGATCAACTTTGACGGCTTGTTCGTGATTCTCGAAAGTTATTTTGCCTGTACCCTAGTTATGAATTACTTGCACAACTCGTAACCAAGGATGTCCCAATAAAACCCGGCAGACTGAGTTGTTGCGAGCCTTAGTAATCTGAGCATGTTGATCTTCCAATGCTTTTATCTTTGCTTCAAACTTAGATTTCATGTTATCCATTTGCATCTGCTATTTTGACCAAGTCTTTCTAACTCATCCATCCCTTTTTCAAAAATTACGTTGATATTAGTAGAAGCAATAGTAGTAGAGGTTGTGGTTGTCTGCCTTGTTGTATACAGCAACATACCAATGTGTGGCTCATCATCTAAGTCTTCATCCTCTTCGCGTATTGCATCATCCATTGCATGTTGCAATGTCAGATACTGCTCTCAACGTTTTAGTTCACACCTGTTTTTCTTTGGCAATCCAGCTAAGAACCCCATAATCATGGCCTCATTAGTAACAAGATCAGGTTCACAATCGGATCTAAGATGTTTGATGTGTTCGATGTAATCTCGAAGTATCTCTTCATTGCTCATTTTAATCTTACTTAGCAACAGAAAAGAATCTTCAACAAACTTCCTTGGTTTAAAGCACATGATCAGAGCAGCTTTGACCACTTCCCAATCAGCACGTTCTTCTACAGCTTGATCATAAAACCAGTCTTGCGCAGCTCCTGTTAGTGCCATTGGAAAAAGTTTGAGCTTATCTTTTGGATTCACTTCTCCATAGACCTCACATGATTCTGTAAAGATTTTGAGAAATTTTGCCAGATCTGAGAGCCCATTGAACTTTGGCATCTCCAGACGAGGTGGTTGTCTGATGATAGGACGTGGTGGAACATTATAATCAACATCTTCGTCTCTATCCATTTTCTAAAAAATTTCTACAAATGATGAAAAATTCTGGATGATGGGAACTAGAAAACTCTCAGTTGGACAAAGGAGTTTGGATCTAGATTTTTCAAAAAATAAGAAAATCCTAATCTGATCTGAAACAACTTCGATAATGACTGCAAAAATAAATTTTTTCCAAAATTTGATATTTTTGGAGAAAAGTTAAACTTTTCAACAAAAGGTTACCAGAAACCATAGTGTCCCTTGGTACCGCTGGTATGGTACCGCCGGTACCATATCAGTGGTACCGCCGGTACGGTACCGCCTTGGGATCCGCGGTACCAGGGTGGTACCATTTTTAATATATATATATATATATATATATATATATATATATATATATATATATTTTTAATATTTTTAATATTTTATTGCTGCTTATTGCCTACCAAAACAGGTCAAAAACATGGAAAAAAAAAGGGGTTTTGGGTGTAAAAAAAGAGGGTACAGTACATGGTGCAGGGGACTGGTGCAACAACACATGGGCACTGTGGGTGAGCAGACCAAGGGGCCAATGGGAGAGCAACACAGGGGGGGAGCATCACATGAGTTTAGGGTACAGAGGCACATGGAGGGGTGATGGGGATCCACATGGCCGATCAGGCTGTGGGGATAAATAAGCACTCAGAATGCCATTGTGATCGGCATTTTCAGAGGCTGGGCACCAACCTTGACAGGAATGGACAATGACGCGACAGGCTGGGCACTAGTGGATGCATCGGCTGTAGACGTGGAATGAGGAGAGTGGGATGCACTGGCAGGGATGGGTGCAGTAGCATAAGTGGGGTGCACTGGTGGAGGGGCAAGATCTGGCATGGGATACGAAAACTGCTGGCTAGGGAGATCATCCGGATGGGAAGGGAAAGAAGAAGGGATCTCATCCACATCCTCGAAGGCCTCGTCAGTAGCATCCTGGGCCTGCTCGGGTGGCGGAGAATCCATGAGAAAATCGTAAACTGGGGGTGTGCGAGCAACAGGACGTGGTGGTGGAACCGCAGTGGCAACTGGCGGACGTGATGGGACGGGATCCTTCGGAATGGGTGCAGATGGGGGTGCGTGTGGTGGAACTGTCTGAGGGGGATGAGGGGCAATGGGACGGGACGAGGATGCACTCCCTCTCCTCATGCGTGCCAGCCAAGCAGGCAACAACTCTGGGTCAGCCACATAAGGAGCGGTGCAAAACCGGAGAACGCCCTCCGAAATGGTGTTCTCCCCCGCCACAAGACATGGCCCGTAGGTGTCCAGTAGTCGCTGCCTGTCGGGGACAGACATTACACTCTCTTTGCCATTCATTGTCACTCAACCCCTATTGATGCAGCATTCTACCTGCAAATCTGCTCCCTCCATATCCGTTGTCATCATGATTCATCTCCTTCCTGCACTTCTAATGCCTGTTGCCTCCTGCCCCTGTCCACCTTATACATACAATTTTTTGAGGAAATTTACCCCGTTCTTAAGTGTTCTTGAGTATGATCTTTTTGGAAATGGGACCCAAATCTAATGTCCATTATCAAAGTGGCAAGGCTATTGTCCAAAATGGTAAAGACTTGGCTCCATTTATACCAGGTTTCAAGTAAGGTTCTAGAAGAATATCGATAAAGTAGAGTTTCATTGCTTTAAAGCATGAAGCAACTAATGAAAAATGTTAGCGAGTTACCAATAGAAGATCAAGGGTATAAGATTGGCAATCAATGTTTCTTTTTGAATTAATCTAGGTGGAAACTTGTTTGAAAGATCACATGACGAATCACTTTGTATAGTGTGGTCAAATGCTTACACTTTGATACTAGTGCAAGTTAACAAAGAAGATATTTAGGTGTCCATTGGTTTGCCTCAAAATTTAAGTAAACAAATTTAGTGGTACTCGGCCTGGCTAATGGCATTTCGTGGTAGCGTTTCCCGTTTGAAAGACTTGAGAGAAAGTAGACTAGAAACCTGAAATAAAGCAACATTTTCCAGCTGGACATATTTAGGCAGAGCTCTTAAGCATATCTTTTATGTATGTAGTAAGTCTTTCAAACATCATCTTTGTGTAGTATATGAAAATTATCTTTTTTATCAGGTTGAGTATTGCAAGCAGCAAATTTAAGCTAACATGATTATCATCTGAATAGCAAATGCTGATGTAATGCCTCCAGGAAGAGGTCGTTCTGATTATGATGAGGAACTTGCAAGAGCTGTGCAAGCAAGTTTGGACATCACAGATCGTCTTCCGTCGTCAAGTTCTGGCAGGTATATGATGTTATCTTCAAGTGAACAACAGCTCGTTGGCCATTAGAATTTACTTTTTTTCATTGAAACACCATCATTGTTTATCAGCCCTAAGCAAATATAAGGCGCTTTATCATTTCCAAGGATTACCTCTATAGAGACAGTATCTCACACTAAGTAAGTTCTATTAAACTTCATATTTTCATTATTTTTGTTTGATGGGCAGCTCACTTGGTCTACATAGATGTGCTGGATGCAACAAGGAAATAGGTCCTGGTAGGTTTTTGAGCTGCATGGATGTGATGTGGCATCCACAATGTTTCCGCTGTCATGCTTGCAATCAGCCTATTTCTGGTTCAGAGGTATAGATGTCTTCAGTCTTATTGTATTGACTTGAGGGAAACTGAAAACAAGTTTCTGTGGAGAATCTTCAGTTAAATGAGTTTTAACAGGAAGCAATGGTGTGTATTCTATGTCTGTGTGGTAAGGTTTATGATCATTGTCTTTGGGACTGATCAGGTGCTTCAGATGTAACATTTCAAAGAGCATAGCCACCACTTGGGAATTTTGTTTTTGATCTTTGTGGAAGCATAGGGCTTGCTCGAATATTTGACTGTTGCAGATCCATGTGGTAGTCTGGCCAACTTTGGTTGAAACTCCTTTTGCAGTTTGCCGTGTCAGGAAATGAGCCTTATCACAAAGATTGTTACAGGGAACTTTATCATCCACGATGCGAAGTGTGCCATGAGTTTGTAAGTATTCTCAGATTCCAGTCATTGCCAAAACATATATTTCGAGTGTAAATTTATGAGCTCCTTTTGACAATCAAAAGGATCACATATTTAAGCATTCTTTGCAAGTTTGATTCTGTAGAAATGAAACCTGATCATACGGAATAGAGCTTGTTCTATTCTAAGAGCAATATAGCCAAAACACTCTCTGACAATGAATGACTTTCGCAAGTTGGGAGATCATCACCAGAATAATAACATTCAGAGTGCTTTTCTTAGTTCTATAAGATCATGTGCATAGGATACTTGAACTGGTTTTATATAAGAGGATATTGTTGTGCACCACTTTTATGTTCTCAATCATAGTTCCCTGTGGTATTGCCGTTATGGTACCGCCCTCTGGTCCACGGTACCAGGGCGGTACCATTTTTTAATATACATATATTTTTAAAAAAAATTAAATTAAAAAAAAAAAAAACTAGTGGGCAATATGGGTATCAACTTAAAGCTCTTAACGAGAGTAGTGCATTTATGCAGGTTGCCAATAGTTTCAGCTACAAAATGTTTTAGACATAACTAAATAATGCACCTCTCAGTTTAGTAGTCACTAGTTAACCGTGAGCTCAAATCTGTAAGGCCCCCGTTATGAGGAGAAGCCATTATTGAGCACGGTTGTTAGTATGGGGTCTACTGTTTCACACTCATCCTATAAGGATATAGATACAAGAGAGCATCTTGGAAGAAGATCAATGTCGTAATCCACACAGAGGAGGGAAGACCCTTTGGCAATTGATCTAGAAAAACGTCACAAAAATCTTGCCTAAGTTCCCTAGAGATTTCACCCTTTGGTGAATCGACATCATTTAGGTTACTTGTCATTAATGCAAGTTGCATGTTCAAATTTTGTAAATTGCGTTCTTCATGATAAACAAAATTTTTTAACCAACCCAAATAAGAATCACAACTTACACCATTTATGCATTCAACTGTTTCCAAGCAGAAAGCAAATTCGAAGAGGGACTATTTGTATTTTCATTGAGTTCTATGAGTGAGCTATTGTGTAAGAATGACAAACTGTGAGTTTCATAGCTTTCCCTGTCGTAGGATCCAATAGATCCACCCTCCGTGCCCTAGACCTTAGATTTGAAATCAAGCAAGATCCAATCTCCAGCACTAACAACATTATATACTGCTGCCAACACCTTCAGCCGTCGCTTACCTCAGGCTAGGTTCATCTTGGCTATGCACTTGCACACTGCCATCCACCTTCTCCTAGGTAGAAAGAATGAATCGATGAGAGTCCTACCTCCCAATCTATATTCCATTGCCACGGTTTGGATAAGGCAGGGAGAACCAAAAAAGACAACACTACATTAGTCCCTTTGGTCTTCCAAAGGGAAACATTAAACAAAGGACAACACTAAGAGACACAAAAAATTGTATGGATGAGGACTTGAGACATATTCAGTCGAAGAGAGGCTTCGACGCATAAAGCCTTTCAAGAAGCTAAGCTATAGGGAGACACATGATTTATGGGGATGGCTAGATCTGTTACATGGATTGTGGGTTGCCAACACCAACAAATAGAGAGAGGCTCTTGGATGCAGGAGCAACCGAAGCACCCCACATACACATTGGGGTGTAGAACTATAACAATATCAACTCATCAACCACATCAGGTGGCCTTGCGGAGTTTATTACACGAGGTGATGTTTGCTGTTTATGGGGACACATGAGAGTTGGGACAAAGGTTTGCCAGGGTTCAGATGGGACTCAGTTTACAATTCAAAGACGAGACTAGTTGGTGGTCGTGGATCAGGAGGTAGCATGTCTATACAAAGATTCTCTAGCCAATCCTTGACGTGGTTAGACATGATGAGCAGTCACAATATCATTGGACACATTCACATGACATTGGCTTTGACAAGGACATTCATGTAGCAACTTGTTATTGTCTTCCTCATTTGTGGAGAGCGAAGTTTTGAATTGTGGAATTTCCCATTGCAGTTAAGGGTGTGCTTATTCTTACATTTTTCAGATCTAGCGAGCTTCATATAAGGATTGTTGCCACTTACTCAATAGTAATCACGATACAGTGAGTAAGTTTGTAAACATATGTTTTTCCCAACTCACTTTTTACCAGGTGACCTTGATCTGAAGTTCGTAACTGCATCCAAGGCTCTATCTTTTGATCAAAAACTTCCAATGTGTACAATGATTGTTTTTCTAGAGTTTTGTAGCAATTTTCTTGTTTAATGGTTATGAGAAATTCTTATATCACATTTTGCCCTTGTCTCTCAATGGCCTACACATGTTTAGTTTCCATTCACATAAGATGCACACATCATTATGTCATTCATGATGTGCTGGCTTCAAATTTCTGCATTTGAAGTTACAGGTATAGCACTGTCTAATTTCTTGAACAAAACCACTCCTAGAATTGTTGTGTTTACACTCTTCAGACACAGCTATTACCTATCACGTTCTCCAACACAGCATTTTGGGAGTAGTTGTAAGTTAGCTTTCATTACATAAGCAAAACAGCAATCAAATGAATTTTGTTTATATGAGGCTTCGTCTTCTTATCCTTTTGCAGATTCCTCCAAATTCTGCTCGTCTAATTGAGTATCGTGCACATCCATTTTGGGGACAAAAATACTGTCCTGCTCATGAAGAGGATGGTACTCCACGATGCTGCAGCTGTGAGCGGATGGAGGTTGGTCTTTGAGGAGCTTTTTAAAATTGCACTTTCTTGGAAGGAGTAGAAATTGTGTTTAAGTAGTGGTTGCTATTTTGCTATTTTCTCGAGTCTTGCCTTAAAAAGTAATATTTTGTCAGTGATGCGAAGTAGATCCTGCTTTGCTATAGTAGATTCGTGTTCTGTGTTTGCAATATGTGAGCAATTTATCCAAAGTACCATGTTTTATTCTTATTGTCATTATGTTCATGAAGCATAGATCATACAGTAATGTCTTGATTGTAAACATACAGGAGCCGGCATATGAAGTTCAATAAGCTGTTGTGGATATCTGTCTTTACTATTGAAACTCTCTAGTGAAATCGCCAAGTGATCGAAAAGGAGATGGAATCACACCTACTTTTCTGTAATGGAAACTTCTCTAATGATTCAAATCCTTTCTGACTTAGACTAGTGTGACAGTTTGTGTCCAGATTCCCTGTAGAAAGAGAGTTAATGACCTTTTATCTTTGAGGCAGTGCAAGATGGACTTATGAGAGGAGATTGAGTTGATAGAGAAACAAACGTCAGGTTTCCTCTTCTATTTGAATTTGCTTCTTTCATGGGGCCCACCTTGCAAAATGTGTAGAAAATTGAAACGCTCCCAAAGAAGAAATATTTTGCTATATTCTGAATTTTCTTAAAAAAAATGTGAAGTCCACTTAAAAAATTGGGGCAGCATTAAGAGGTGTAACACTTGTTGGAAGTATTGGGAAATAGTCTATAATAGATGACTGAGAGGCAACTATCAATCTCAGGTTCTCCTTCCATTTTGTAAACGTTCTCCTTGTAAAAGTCTTCGATTCCATGCATATTTGATGAAGTTACGTTTTTAGGAGTCCATTAGGCTTCATTTTGATCTTAAGTGTGTTATTGAGTTGCCTAGCAGCATAATATTGACAATTTAAGGTACCTACTAATTGTTTTCCCGTCATTTGCTGTTGTTGTACAGCCAAGAGATGCTCGCTACATAAGCTTAGATGATGGCCGGAAGCTGTGTCTGGAGTGCCTGGATACAGCAGTTATGGACACACTCGAATGCCAGCCTCTTTACCATGAGATTCTGGACTTTTATGAAGGCCTGCATATGAGAATATCACAACCTATACCAATGCTTCTAGTGGAGAGACAAGCCTTGAATGAGGCTCGGCAGAATGAAAAAGATGTGAGACTTGGCATGGTGAAGCATTTATTTGAGTCTGTGAAAATGTTCTTCATGACATTACACTTCCTGGGCAGGTTTTAAGTTTGGTGGGTTGTTTTACTTAGATCAACTGATGATCCACAGTATCAGCGGACTTTACATATGGTGCTCATTGTCTCTGGTACTCTTGCAGGGCTCTCATCATCAACCTGAAACTCGAGGGCTTTGCCTGTCTGAGGAGCAGACAGTTAGCACTGTAAGAAGCATCTCCGTTTATACAGTTTAGGGATCAACCTGGATGTTTGTAGAATCCATAGATGTAACCACATAACAAGAAAAAAACAGACAAACAAAGAGCTAGGAAGAATGGAGAAACGATTGTAAAATTCGGCTGCTGTTCTCTGCTGGCATCATCTGTTGTTTGCATACACAGACATGACTTCTTACATGCACATTGAATTGTTGTACAGCTAGCATAAGATGTGTAGTATAAAAGTGCTGAAACATCCTTGCTGAAAAATGAGATCTGTGGGGAGCTGTCCATTTTAGCAATATACAAGTTTCAATGAGGCCTGTAATCTGGCTCCAAGTGCTATCCAGTTTAAACTTTCCACATAATTTTTTAACTAAAGACTAACTATTGGGTTTTTCTATTTTGCCTTGATACTGGAAAGCTGGTTTGATACTTGAGTCAAATCTTGGCAAAGAGACAGATGTCATATTAGTTCCAATAAGATTTAAAGTCCTTATCGAAACTAATAAAACATCCTACCATTACCACTATGTCATTAGTGCAAATAGAAGATTTAAAGTCCTCATTGAACACCTTTGTTCGTATGCCGCCGCCCGGCGGATATGTTAAATTTGTACTCCAATGTAATGTCTGATTTCCTATTGCAGGTATACAGAAGGCCACGACCATCTCGCCATTTTCCTTTTGGGGAAATGAGAGTCGAATCCATGAAACTAACTAGACACTGTGAAGTTACCGCCATCCTCGTTTTGTTTGGTCTTCCCAGGTAAACTACTAAGAAGATCTTGTTAGTTGTGTTACCAAGTAGACTTCCTGCTACTTTTGGCAAGAAGACATGTCTTGTTGACGTATAGATTACGAGGCTTTCCTTTTAATGAAAATGCATTGTAAGGAACTATTAGTTGCTATGTCGCAGCCTGTCCAATAACTTTCAGGAAGCATGTGTAGCTTCTGTTGCAGTTTTGCAGTTCTTATATCCTGCTGTGACATCCAGGTTGCTGACTGGCTCGATTCTAGCCCATGAATTGATGCATGCATGGCTTCGCTTGGATGGTAACAAACTCTTACCATCTTCGACTATTTTCGGTATTTGTGGGCTTTTCTGAAAGCGTATGACAGTCCTAATGAGAGAAAAATTACTAAATTCGACTGCAAGAGTATTGTTTTGCTTTATGTCTCCCATATTTTTGGACTTATCTATTAACTGTGGAGAAGTCAGATCACTTTGTGGCTGAACAATCAAGAAGTAACTACATATTGAGTTTATTCCCATATTAAGTACTGATATCAGAGCCCTTCCATATTCTGTTTGATATTGAGTTTGAACATGAATCCTTGGTCTACAGTGTACACTCCTTATAAGTATCAGCACTCATCTTATAAGTGGGTGTTTCTATCGTGTTATGAAGTTGACTTTTAACTTTTGTGCATGGTTTTAGCACTCAAATATTTGTTGGAGTCTGCTAACGTATTGTGTGAACATGTTCTATAATATCTGAAGCATATAAATCATCCTGAAGTCTGAGAATCAGCTTATAGAAGGAATCACATTTTGGCCTGAATCTCACCTTCTTGTTTTTCAAAGAATCTATGTGTTTTGCTGTATAACTCTACTGAAAGCTCTAAAACAAAAGGAAACGTTATGACATTGTTGAGTATTTGAGAAATAGTTTATATATGTTTGATCAAAAAGTTGCTATGTTCTTATAATAGTTTTCTGTTACTTCCTTTCCATTTGAATTGTCTTTTTTTCTTTTAAAGTTTCCACATTTTCTCTTCAGATCCATGGTAACTTTGGTGCTCTCATGTGATTCAGTCAGAAACTAGTTCTTTGTTAGTTACTGATTTTGGTCACAATGTCAGGTTTTTCTCATCATCTTGACTCAGCAGTGGAGGAAGGTATATGTCAAGTCATGGCTCATATGTGGTTGGATTCACAGATTGGTTCTAGCAGCTCATCAAGTGAGAAGAGTAAACCCAAGTCCTTCAATCATGATCGTCTTAGAGAATTTTTTCTTCACCAGATAGCAATGGATTCTTCTCCTGCATATGGAGATGGATTCAGGAGTGGCCATGAAGCTGTTGTGCAATTTGGTCTAAGGCGAACTTTGGACCATATTAAAATGACAGGATCTTTCCCTGTCTAATTATTACGGAAATGTGGTTGTGCTTTTGGTCAGAGGAACAACAGATGATTTTTCCATCTGCATTTGGTGATGAATCTACCAGCTTGTACCCCTGCACATTGCACACCACAAATGTGCCAAGTGTTGCAAAATTCAAGGCAATCATCAACTAGTAATATTATGATGAATTTCGTGTCGTTTATAATACAGGCTTTTTAATAAGGAGGCTATTGTTGGTGAGGCTAAGCTCATGCTCATCACTAAGGAACAATTTGTAAGGGATCAAAAGCTTCTTTCGGTTGGACAATTTTTAGACTTGCTAAACCCAGTGGCCTCTTTGATATTCATATGAGAATCTATCTTTCTCCAATTTACAAACCATAATGCCAGTATCCATAAAATTTTGGCACTGCAATTTTCCTGAATCAAACCAGCTCAAGCCCAATCCAAGATACAGAGAAGTGATTTTCCAGGCTTGGATTAAAATTATAATAATTTTTGGAAGCAATGTAAAGGTGTTCGTTAAATTTTCATTGATCTGATTGCATTTGGGAAAGATGGGTGGAAATATGTTAGTGGATTATTGGTGTGTGCTTTATTGGTAAGAGGAGGTTTATGAAGAAATTGAAGATGCAGAGAAGATTTTGAGGAGAATGAGCCATTTGATAGGGTATTTGATTATTTCCCCTTCCTCTTGTTTTTTGATAGCCTCACTCTTGTGGGCATTACAGGGATCAGAGGGTTGCTATAGTAAACTTGGTAGTATCTAATCAGTTTCCCTCTCTCTCATTTGGGGCACAAGGATTAGGGCTTACAAAAATCAAAATTCGTATTATCTCGTGGGTTGTACAGGGAGCTTCATCCCCGACCACTTGCCTGATGGCAGAACAAGATCAGTATCAAGGTAGAGTCATCCGTTAAATCTCTCTTAACTTGGTCTTTCATTAACATAATGAATTGTATGAAGTTAACGTAAGACCCACAAAGAGTGAGAATGGAGCAGTAGCCATAGCTTATCAATTTTTGCATCCTTTTATATAATATTCTTGGCTTGAATCTCTTATAGATTAGAGGAGAATACTGTTCCTACAATTATTTGCAAACATTATAGTAGAATGGTAAGGCTCTACCGGGCTAATGTGCTCTAAAATAATGACTGTCAAATGTAAGGAAAAGAGGATTTCACAAAGAATCTAGTCAATATGCAGTAGCGGACAAAGAATTTAATAGTTGCATATGGTAACCCACAGGAAAGAAAGTAGAAAATGCATCTTAGGAACGGGAATGAGTTGCTGCATTTGAATGCAATTGTCATGTGGGATAACATGGTTACCTGAATTAGGCGTAAACTAGATAGAACTTATCTTGAAAACGACCTTGAATTAGATAAAATGTCATGAATAATTTATAAAATTTGAAAGGACCAATAAAATCTTTTCATTAGCTTGGACCCAATGGAAAGATTATTGTTCTTTCTAAGCCTTTTCTTCTCAAATTTGAGAAAAAACTATTCTCCTTTCTAGAAATTGATTTTCTTGTATCTCTTATTGGCATGAGATTTCATATCATGAACCTTTTAGATGGCATGCTATAACACCCTAAATTATTTCATGTTTGCTATTTGGAATTACTTCTATTTTGATAATATAGTGTTTCACCTTTTTGTTGATGTATTATGGGATGTGTGCATTGTACGTGAAATTAGTTGCCATTTAAAATTTTATTTTCTGCCAAAGTTATCATGTATTTTAAAGATGTATGTGTCTAAAATGCAACAATAAATTCCATTGTAAGTTTTGTTGGGTCCAAAAAAAATTGTCAACTTTAAGAAGAAAGGCAGTTTTTCTTTTAGATCTCTCAAAGTGCCTCAAATAAGGATAACAAGCCAAAAAATGGCTTAAAGAAGACTTAACAAGGCCTACTAGTCTTTAAGACAATTATGATTAGTTATAACTATTGAAAATATACTGAAATGTATTTGCAAATCAAGAGAGGAAAGGAAAGATTAGATATAGATGACTTGCTATAAAATATATTGCTGAGAATTTAGCAGTCTAGGATTCACTAGTAGGTTGTCAATCTGAAAGACTTAACAATGATTACTAGGAACATTCAAATGGTAAATCGAATTACAAACAATTGTATGCGTACAATTGATAGTACACATGTCACAAAGATTCATAAGAATGCAAGATGCAAGATAATGTAATTTGTTCAAGAACAAGTGATGTAATTTGATGTATTCAAATATAACAAAATTCACCTCAGGAGAGATCATGATCCATGAGAGTGCGCAACTCTGATCCACGTACCTCTGATCTTCTATTCTCTTCGTCCTTGAGCATGTATATTATACAAATTTAACTAGTAATTAAAAGAAGATTCAGTAGCCTAAAGGTAACCTAGTTCAATGTAATCAGTAGTTGCTAACTGCCAGACGATTGTGAAGATTGGACGTTGTCATTTCAATATTGATGGTCAAGTTTCAACCCTAGGTCAAATTGAGTTGACTCAATGTATATTTGAATCGATTCAAGTTTGATATTGACCCAACTAGAGCTAATATCGACCCAAGGTCGATTTGGACTCTGTTTTCAACCTTCAACTTTTAAACTGTAGACTGAAGAATTTCTAGGAATATACAAACTTTTGCAGGAGACAAATTAATAGTGGATTTTGAGTTTCAATAGAATTCCAACAATAACAATGAACATTGATTTGAATCAATCAATAAACATCATTTTTGGGAATCTTTTGGCTCATTTGCATTTGAGTGAATTTGGAGCTTCATCTCCTCTTCTTCTTTGTGAATGTGAGCCTTGAGATTTGATCTTGCTAGGTCTCATATGAACATCACATGAATCCATGCGCTTCACACTCTCAATAATGGAGTTCATTTTTTTTTAATCTTCATTTTGGTATGAGCTTAATGGCAACTAATTGTCATTTAGTATCTTTTGTTCTTTTCAACATAGATGTGATGATTGTCTCTATTTTCTTATTTGTTTAGCTTGTTTGAGAGGTTTGGCTATGACATTTATGGTATTGGAGCATAAGATCCATATATCATCTTGCTTAACATGATTTTTGTCTCATATGGAGATTTTTTGTTTTTGTAGCTTTCTTTTTGCTAGTTTCTAGCTTTGAATTTTTCAAACTTGTTTGAATCAACTTTTGGAATATCAGATTCTTTTTTATTTTAAATCTAATCACATCACCTTCTAGAGCTATGTTAGTTTTTGCACCAATTGAGAATCAAAAGTTATTGCAACTTTTTTGAAGTTGTCAATATATGTGATTACAATTTTGTTCCAACTTCATTTGAAATTTTCAGTTCTAATATGAGTGATTTCTAAGCTTTGTCTCATTTTTAATCTGATCCATATGGTATATTATTTAGATTAGTATTGAAGAAGTTATGGCAATTCTTGTTTTTTAATAAAATTTTGCTTACTTTTTCTAAAAAATTTCAAACCAATTATATTGCAAATTTGACCAATCAAATCACACCCAATCATTGATTCAATCATATAGGCTAATAGAGCTTGTTGTTAGCTTCTTGGATTTTATTGAGTTTTTTTATATTTGGATCAATACCAACTTATGGTGAAATTAATGTGGGAGGGTTAGAATTGGCGAAAGTCTAAAAAATCTTTTGCATTTTGAGAAGGAGAGAGACACACTTTAGTTTTTCTTTTTCTTTTTTTTAGAATTTGAGGTAAAAAAATTTCACTTCTTTCATTTTGAAGTTTAAAAAAAAAAAACCCTTACACCAAAATAGCATCGTAAACCACTAGATTCAAGTGTTTTATGTTTTTCTTTTTAATATGTTAAGAGTATCCTATTCTTTTGGCACGTGTGACATCCCACAACATGGCCTCAATGCAATTTACAAGTGGCAAAATCAAACTAGCTTGTGTAATTTTAACACTCCTCACAACTAGTTTGTAGATAACATAGACTTGCTTATCAACCCAAGGGCTGATCTTAACTTCACAAATGCGGCTCTTTGAAGTGGTTTAGTGAGGATATCAGCAACACATTCACTACTTGCCACATGCTCCAAAGATACCTCCTTAAATTGCACCTTTTCTCTCACAAAATGATGAGAGATCTCAATATGCTTTGACTTTGCATGGAAGATTGGGTTTGTTGCAAGGTGTTCGGCTGAAATGTTGTCATTATAAATGATTGGAACAACATCTAAACTTATGACCTTCAGCTCCATTAATTGCCTTTTGATCCATAGAAGCTCCTGACAAAATTTCCAGAATTCACACGTGTGGGGAATGTCCACAAGTATGATGGATCTAATTAAGCTTTGTGATTAGCACAGTAACCTGATTCTAGATTTTTTAGCAAGATCTAGTTCAGAAGAAATGGCTTAACCCCAATCTAGCATGCTAAGCAACTGAATATGATAGCAATGAATCAAAGAATGAATAAGAGTACAAGATTTCAGTGTATTAGCATTAGCTTCAACACGAGTTAGAAAGAGAGAGATAGAGAGATAACAAGCAAAATAGTTTAGATTCAAAATGGCATGAGGTAGCTACAAAACTTTGGTTCTTCATCATTGATTGTGAGGAGAGTACACATATTTATGGAGTTTGAGGTAGCTCGAGGTAGAACCACATCCATTCATTCCAAAATGACATCTAGAGTCTATGTGACATTTGTCACTTGCCATGCATGAAATTCTACCAACTTTTTACAAGTGTGCTAGTTCTAACTAACAAAGTACAAATCATCATGCATGTGTCCATTGCACTTTGTGCATGCCTTGCATGTCACTATGGATCACTTACAATTAATGCATGTGAATTGCCACGAGTTTCTACAAGCATGACTTTGCCAATTCTATGTCTACAAACTATATGCAAGTTGTATTCTTCAATCTAGACATTACATAACCATGTGGCTCGAGTTCTATGTAGGCCAAACTTGGCATTTTGCATTTATGAGCTACATACTTGCATGGTACAACATTTGTAGCAAGCCAAGAAATCAATATGGATTTGTTTTTCCAATTTTAACACTCCTCCTAAAAATAATCTATATTGATTTGAACATGGATCTTGGTATAACTCCAAGATTGGCTCTATGCTTGATGAAGGAGCTTTTGCTCAAAGGTTTGGTGAGCATATCAGCAATGTAAGATGTGTGTCGATGTGCTCCAATTTGATTTCACCTCCAATGAGCTTCTCTCTCACGAAGTGATGTGCAACTTTGATATGCTTGCTCCTTGCATTAACATTGAAAGGCATACTTGGATTGACATACAAAAGCTTTATCTTTAAGAAAGTCAATCTCTAATCCTAGAATATAGTGAATTTTTCCAAGATCATGCATCTTGAACTCTTTTCCAAGTGCAATCTTGGCTTCCTCAACTAACTTGATACTACTTCTTGTCAGAATGATATCATCAACATAAATAAGAAGAATGACAATATCTTTATCAAAAAACTTGACATATAAGGAAGGATCATAGTTACTAAGACTAAATCCTAGTGACTCAAGAAAGGTGTTAAGTCGAGAATACCATGACCTTAGAGCTTGCTTCAATCCATATAAACTTTTGAAGAGCAAGCAAACTTTTTCTTTGTCATGGATGAACCCAATGGGCTGATCCATATAAATCTCTTCTTCTAGATACACATTTAGAAATGCATTAGAGACATCTAGTTGAAGAACTTGCCAATTGAAAAAACAAGCAAGAGAAATTATGATTCTAATTGATACCATCTTTTCAACTGGGGCAAAGGTCTCCTCATAGTCAAGTCCATAAACTTGAGCAAAACCTTTAGCACAAAGCCTAGCCTTGTACTTGTTGATTGTGCCATCTTGATTATACTTGACTCGAAAAACCCACTTGCAACCAATGGTGTGCTTGTTGGATGGAAGATCCACAAGATCCCATGTCTTATTGGCCATCAAAGAATCATATTCCTCCTTCATGGCAAGGTACCATTCCTTCGAGTTGAGTGCATCATATACATCCTTTGGCTCCTCATGAGAAATAAAATAAGCACAATTAGTGGAGTTGATTTCCACTTGCTTGCCTCTATCTTCATAGGTAAGCCTTCTAGGCTCGGATCTTTCTCTTTGAGATCTCGTTGGTGAAAAAATTCGAGGTGACTCCTCCTCAATTCTCGGCCCCATCTCTCCATGATAGTCTTCAAGGGTGATGATTGGAGTATCTTTGTGAGAATTTTTGAACTCGGCCTCCTCAAGAATGTATTTTTGATCTTCATGGAATATAACATCCCTGCTCTCAGTTGTAGTTGAGGTAGAGGGAACATAGATTCTGTAAGCTTTCCTGTTGGATGCATATCCAATTATGATCCTCTCTTTTCCTTGTTTCCAAGGGCATATCAACAAAGCAAGCACAACCAAAAACTCTAAGGTGATCTACCTTAGGTTTCTTCTTAAACAAGACTTCAAATGGTGATTTTCTAGCAAGTGCATTGTGAGTAATCTATTGCACAAATAGTTTGCACAATTTATAGCTTCACCCCGATAATCAATAGGCAAAGAAGCTGCTACTCGAATTGCTTTAGCACATTCACATAAAGATCTGTTTTTCCTCTTAGCTACTCCATTTTGAGATGGAGAATAAGCGCAAGAAGACTCTCTCTTTATTCCTTCACCTTCACAGTATTCATGAAACTTGTTGGAGATGTATTCACCTCCTCCATCACATCTTAAAGCTTTAACTTTGAAAGAAAAATGTTTCTCAACATAAGCTTTGAAGATTAGGAAGTGATCAAAAACCATATCCTTTGAAGAAAGTAGATACATCCAAGTATATCTAGTAAAGTCATCAAAAAGGTGACAAAACATGTTGCACCACCAATACTCTTAGAAGAGGAAAAATGTACATCTGAGTGTATAAGCTCCAAAGGATGAGTAGTCTTTATAAAAGACTTCTGATATGGCTTTCTGTGTGACTTGGCAATGGCACAAGCCTCACAAGGCTTGACATCTTTAGAAAGAGATTTTGGAAGACCGATAGCCTTCACCTTCTTAACCATAGAAGACATAGATTTAAAGTTAGGATGACCCAACCTTCTATGCCACAGCTCCTCCTTAGATAACAAAGCAACTTCACAAAGGTTTGCATTCTGATAAGAATTCAACTTAAAAATTCCACCACATCTAGATCCATCAGCAAGGATCTCTTCATTTTTCTTGATAAAACAAGTATTGGAGTTGAACTTTACATCACAACCATTATCAAGCAACTTTCCCACACTAATTAAGTTCTTTGTAAGCTTTGGAATGAAAAGAACATTAGAAAGTGCAAGAACTTTTGAAGAAGCAAGTTTCAATGGAATGTTGCCAATTCCTTCTATTGGCCACTCATGATCATTAGCTGTGTAAATAGATCTCTTGAGTCCTTTGAAAGGTAAGATTGAGTCAAATGACTCATTTGAACAACACATATGTGAAGAAGCTCCACTGTCTATGTACCAAGCTCCATCTTTTTTGAAAGGTGATGAAGAAAAATTGGACACCATAAGTGATCCTTCTCCATCACTTGCAACAGAATCTTCTTCAATCTCTTTGGAGAGATTAGCTTGCTTGAGTTGGTTTTTCTTCTTGAAGCAATTAGAGGCATAGTACCCCCCCCCTTCTTGCCACAGAAGAAACACTTCACTTTCTTCTTCTTGGTCTTTGAGTTAGAAGGATGAGATGTATCATCCTCTTCACCATCTTTTTCTCGATCTTTGGCTTTGTCTTTGCTGGATGCTTGAGAGAACTGGTTCTTACTCCTTCCTTTCTGCTTGCCTTTGACAAAGAGGGCTTTTTCACTTCCACCATGCTCGAGTTTGTTCATCCTGGAGAGTTTATAGCTATGTCTAGATTCTTCAGAAATTAGAATTCCTTGGAGAGTTTCTAGATTAGGCAATTCCTCCTTAATAGCAAAAGACTGAACAAGATTATCATAGTCATCTCTCAAGCCATTCAGTATGACTTGAACTAGATCATCTTTGTTAATAGTAACACCAACACAGGAAAGCTCTCTATGTAAATCTTTAACTCTCAGAACATAGTTAGATGCACTCTCTTCACTTCTTTGGAAACTTTGGAAAATCTGATTTCTAAGAGTGAGTATTCTTTGCTTCATAGATGGTCTTTAGTGCATCCCAAGCTTCTTTGGCTGTAGTGCAAGATCCTATCTCTCTCATAATTTTATTAGATACATTCACCTTAATAAAATGTAGAGCCATTCGAGCTCTTTTCTTATACTTAAGAACTTCAGCCTGTGCTTGAGGATCCTCCTCAACACCAAGCACAATATTGATAACATCTTGGAGTATCAAAATAGACTCCATTCTGAACTTCCAAATTGAGTAATTAGAAGTGTTTAGTCTTTCACTGGCTTCTAGAAGATATCCTCTCTGAGATGCCATTTTAATGAAGACTTCTTAGTTATTGGACTAAGATATGTTTGAGCTTGTTCCAATTAGACTTAAAGGTGCTGCTCTCTTTCACTATAGGCATTTTCAAGGATGTACTACATTCCTATGTGAAACACTTGCAACTATATTTGAGATGACTCTCAAATATTTTACAAAACAAGTTATCTAGATTAGACACATAAAGTGGATTGAGACACTTTGGCTAGTTTGAATCCTACTTTTGGCACGTGTGAAATGCTTCAAAAGAAAACACAATTGACTCTCAGAAGGCTCAAAAGGTGTTTATTACTTCAAACTCAGTCTTGATCTTTAGTTTCTTGTGTAGGATGCTCAAAACAATGGATTCAGAACAATGGCAAGATTGAATCAAATCAAAATGTTGTCACTCGGATTTTGGACCTATTCCTATCCTCTTTAAGAGCTTATAACTCTTGCTAGACACATCAGATTGATTTGATTTCAATTTCTACGAAATGTACAAATCATAAGCTTTCCATTAAGCTATAACATTGCTATCTTTGGATCTATTAGCAAGGAGAACAAAGGGACTGAAAAACTTTGATTTTCACACGTGTGGAATTTCAGAATTCCGTACTACCACTTTTCAGGTCTAAAAATTCAGTTCCAATCCAATTTGATCCAAATACACTTCAGAGAAAGGTGAGAAAAAGTGCAAAACTACTCTTTTGCTTGATTTAGCTCTCAATTTCTTGTACAATCATAGATGTTAGCATGCAAATCTTAATTTGGCTCTGATACCATGACAAAATTTCCAGAATTCACACGTGTGGGGAATGTCCACAAGTATGATGGATCTAATTAAGCTTTGTGATTAGCATAGTAACCTGATTCTAGATTGTTTAGCAAGATCTAGTTCAGAAGAAATGGCTTAACCACAGTCTAGCATGCTAAGAAACTGAATATGATAGCAATGAATGAATAAGAGTACAAGATTTCAGTGTATTAGCATTAGCTTCAACATGAGTTAGAAAGAGAGAGATAGAGAGATAACAAGCAAAATAGTTTAGATTCAAAATGGCATGAGGTAGCTACAAAACTTTGGTTCTTCATCATTGATTGTGAGGAGAGCTACACATATTTATGGAGTTTGAGGTAGCTCGAGGTAGAACCACACCCATCCATCATTTAATGACATCTAAAGTGAAAACTAGAGTCTATGTGACATTTGCCACTTCTCATGCATGAAACTCTACCAACTTTTTCCAAGTGTGCTAGTTCTAACTAACAAAGTACAAATCATCATGCATGTGTCCATTACACTTTGTGCATGCCTTGCATGTCACTATGGATCACTTACAATTAATGCATGTGAATCTTCAACTTTTAACCTGAACCAAGTCAACTTCAAAAGAAGGTCTACTTTATTTTTTGACTAGGCCTCAGTGTTTGCCAAATACCACAATTCTTTCCAAATTTATTGCAAAACCCTAAACCAAAAACCAAACAAAAAACTGTGCCATTTGGACCACCACATTATTCGTCTCTGACCAATATTTTGGCAAAAAAAAAAAACAAACAAACAAATAGTCAAGTTACCAAAGAGTCCAAGAGGCCTACTTGCCCAATCCTCAGGTACTCTAGATTTGTTATGGATCATCCTTACGATCCGAATTCCACACAAGACTATCCACCAGAGATGGTCTCTCCATCTATTGAACAAGCTCGATTCAATAGACATTCTAGTATAAAATCCCAAGTCCAAGAGCCATCAACAGACCCATTTGACATATGGAAACCCATGCATTTTGAAGCTCCATACGATCGCCCACACTTTCATGTTGTAGAATCTTCACATGCACGAGCTCACTTAAATAGAGCTTTTGCAAATAATGTTCCGCATACTTAAAAACGTACTCCCAAGTTAGATTTACCTAAGTACGACGACAACACTGACCCTCAAATATTTCTTCAAGTCTTTGAGAATGCATGCGATGTCTATGGCGAGACATCACCAGAAGCCATGGTTCAGCTCTTCTCGATGACCATGATCGATCGAGCACAAGAATGGTTTTTTAACCTTGATCGTGCAGATAAACGAGACTGGTCACTCTTGAAGGAAGCCTTCATCAAACGTTTTAAGCCATTTCGTTTGATCGAAAGTCCTTTTGTCAAGCTAAGTAACATCAAAATGACAAAAGATGAGAAAGTACGTGACTACATAGAAAGATTTAAAAGATTAAAAAGTCAGGTACAAGAACAACCAACTGAATCTATGTTCATCATTTGGTTTCTCATTGGACTCCCACGATGGATATGACGTGAACTTCGCTCCAATGATGAATACACATCATTGAAACAAGCCATGTCTGATGCCATTCGAGAAGAAGATGAGGGATCAGATGTCAATGAGCCATGTGAACGGAGAGCACATCGTGCTATCCAAGAAGCTCGACCAAATGAGGAGACACGAGAACAGTTATGGAAAACACAAATGGAGTTGCTTACAACAACACTAGCAACAGATGGAGAAACTCACGAAAGAGTTTCAAAACACTCTTAAGTCTATCCAGAGTTTGATGTCGGGTCAGTTACCCATTGGCCAAATCCACCATAGACGAGAGAATACATGGTGCCCTCATTGTTGATGTGCACACACTGGCAATGAGTGCCCATCATACCAACCGATCCCAGATACTTCATTGATCAAATGTGACATTTGTGACTTTATGGGTCATACCTCACTCTATTGATCTCTAAGCCATGTTATATTCACAACCTCTACCATCCAGGATTGTCATAGATTTTTTTTGGTACTAAACGTGAATATTTCGAATACTGATGGTGAATTTTTTGAATATTTAATGTGAATACTTTGAATAGTGAAACTTGAATATTTTGAATATTTAATGTGAATAATTTGAATAGTGAAACTTGAATATTTTGAATACTTTAAATACTGAAATCTGATTTTGATCTAAATATTGATCATGAATAGTCTAGATACACTATTGTCAATACCAATGTGAATAGTGATCCTGAATATTTTGATCATTGAAGTAAAAAGTGTGATTATTGATTGAACGCCAGCTTCAAAAGAAGATGACCTACTTATTTGCAAATTTTATTATTTCAAAGGTTCCCCAATCTTTTGTATTGGACTATTGTAGGGATTTCACCATCATGGCAAGGAATTTGTGCCACAATACCAAAACGTATTATGGAAGGAGCCAGGCACAGACCATTCTGCCCGGTAAGGATTTCCAAAAAACTTTGGGTGAGGCCTGGTGGAAATCCTTGCCGGGCAGAATGGTCTGTGCCCGGCTCATTCCATTGCGTAATGGAGTCTTTGACTTTTCCACATGCCATTTACAAAGCATAATCAGCAGTGTGGGTTTTTTGGACCGATGAGAAACTGCCATGTGGCAATCTGACGTGCACAGTCTGACGCAGACTGATGCGCAGTCTGACACGCGTTTGGAATGTGTTTCAAAATTTTGAAATTTAAAAACAAAGATAGAGTGACATTTTATGCTTTTTAAAAAGCCCAAAAATTGGGCGTAATTAGCACAAAGAATCCATTAAGTTCTTGTTTCAAAGTTTCCACAAAGTTGGTGGTTGAAAACCCCACAAAAACCAAATCTTTTTTTTTCATGGAATATGAAACATTCTAATACAAGATAAACAGAAATACGAATCGTCTCTCTCTCTCTCTCTCTCTCTCTCTCTCTCTCTCATTCATTCTGATCTACATCCTTACCGCAGACGTCTCATCCATGTTCAAGTGTTGCTCTCTCCTCTTGTTGGATGATGTTTATGCGAGTTTGATGCTCCCTGATGGTAAAGTTGGACATAGAGCTGCAATGTAATCTCGACGCCTGTGGAAATATCAATAAGAAAGGCTAATTTTATAGCTGTCTTATTAGCGATTGCAACTAGAAGAGGAAGATAATCTCTACAGGGACCAGAAGGATGGCTATATTCAGAGCACTTTTGAATGAAGTTGATAATATGTGGGATTTTATCTGTTTCGCAGTATTATTTCTCGTGAATTTCAGCACTGCATATTTTATTACTGCACCTGCGTTCGACTCACTCAACTTTATGTATTTTGTGCTGCTATCTCTTATAGCTATAGGAATTACAGTCTGCGTTGTGTGTCTACTGACCGTGTTCACGTTATATCTATGCATCACGGGTCTACTCCGGATTGTTGGAAATTTGTGAACTTCGGAAACCTTTGGCAGCTTCAGGATTTTCGGCATTCTTCTCTCTTTCGGAATTTTCGGCCTTCTCATTTTTTTTTTCACAGAGCCGAATTTGCATGATAGGCGTTTTTGGGCACTTGTCGCACTTTTCGCATATTTCACACTTTTGCGAAGTCAGAACCAGAGCGTGAATAGACAATGCGAATAACAGAATGCGGGAAAGCAAAAGTGGACAAGGACAGCTAACTAGAAGAAATTAGTTTTTTTAATTACTAGAGATTAGATCAGTTGTCTCTCCATTCTCTATATATAGGATTAACGAGAGACAGACTGGATAAGAGGTTAGTACATGATACTAGCTGTTTGTAAGAGAGAGTAGCTCTCTTGCGGTGACGCACTGTTTGATATCCAAACAGCGCACAAGTTTTGTTGTAAATCTGTAATTAAGATGATATAAATGCAAGAGTGCATTAGACGCAGTAATCTGCAATTGTTTTATGTCTGATTGATCACTTTCTCTTCCGCCCATTATTTTTATTCTCATGCAGTAAATCTGTAACTGTTGTCCTGCCATATGTTGTAGTAGTAGAAACTAGATAATTCTTGGTTCTACATTTGAGCTTTCGCATTTCCTTTCAGTGGTATCAGATCAGGTTCTTGGAGTGGAACTCCAAGACGAGCCAAAATGGCTTCAAACATTTCACAGAAAATCACTATGATTCTTGATGGATCGAATTACGGTCACTGGAAAAGAAGAACCATGATTCTCCTAAAAGGAGAAGGTTTATGGGGCGTCGTGGATGGCACTGATATTTTGTCGCATTTATTGATGATTATAGTCATATGACTGTGATTTATTTTCTGAAATTAAAATCAAAAGTCTTTGCAAAGATCAAGTGCTTTCAAGCCTACGCAGAAAGGCAGCTACAAAGCAAATTAAAGGCAAAACGATCTGACAATGGAGGTGAATATACTAGCAATGAGTTCAAAGAGCACTATAGAGTGACTTGTTTGTGTATAAAAGATTTATTTCGTATCAAAGTGTTCATGTCTGTAACTCTTATAGTTCTTGACTGAGATATCACAATGTGGTTTGTGAACTAGTATGTGCCACCTTGAGGACATTGTGGCTGAAATTTAAAGATGTCTTTTAAGGATGACTTATGTGATAACATGTGCCACATGTCTATTTTAAGAATAGTTTTGAGCATTTTTGAACAATCGCGCATGATGGCGCACAGGCTGAAAAGGATAGCAATTTTTTTTGAAAAAAAAATAGATACCTTTTTTGTTTTTTTGTTTGGTCCAAAAGTGGGCATAATAGGCATAGTGTGTCCATTGAAGACATGCTTGGTCATTTGACATTTGTTTATATGTTGGGTGGCCATGAGCTAGATCATATACAAGAGAAGTAGTTGAATTGATTAAATGAAAAAAATATTCAAAGTGAATCTAGTTTTTGAAGAAGAAAAAAATTGACAACAAAATTGAAAAACAAAAAAAAAATTGTTTGGAGATGCCAAGGGTTCAAAACTTCAATTGATGAGGGTTCAAAACTTGAAATGATGGAAAAATAGACATCAATGCTTGTAAAGTATTTCATAATCCAAACCACATCGCATCACCAATTGTAAGTTAATGAAATAATGACCTCACAAATTTAAAAAGGATCTAAACATGAGAACATGAACTTTACATCACTGGTGCTGTGGTAGAGTTTTACAACAACGTCGCACTATTCAATATGAGGTTAACTCTATGAAAACTATCAAATGAATGTGAAGTCTTATGTCAACAAACATATTGAATGTGTTTAGGCAATGTCAAGGAGTTACATATGTGCGTGCTACTCGGCATCAATTTGCCTTCAATGGTGTAAAGCCAAAATACAAGCATAAAATCATTCTTTTTTACAGCACTGCATTACATTAACTACTAATAGAAGGTCGAGAGACAACATTAAACCTAAAGCAAGTCTTAAGACTCTCTAGAGGTTAACCAAGTCATATGGCAAGTGTGGGTTGTGTATGGCATTTGCCATGTGGCAATGTTAGGAAGGGTTTAAAACTGCTTGAAAATTGTAGCTAAGTGAGCCTAGAGAAAGTATTTCAATCAGTTTCTATGCGGCAAAGTTTGGGTGGAGAATAGGCAACCAGTTCCAATAGTGTTAAAAGCAATCAATCTACATATTTGCTTCGAAGAACTTTTTCTTTGAGTATTGTGAGGAAAGGTGATTGCATTTGCAGGTGATTCAATTGCTAGAAACCACAAGGACTCGTTGATGTGCATCAAATACATAGTTTCAATAATGTTATATTGTGTCTTGTGTATTGACAATGTCTAGCACTTTAATTTATCTACTTTTTGAGCGTATACAACTTTCACAACATACTTTCACGGTAATTCGTGACATAAAGTTTAACATGAAAAAACAAAGTATGACAAAAACAAGATTTCAAGAGTATGGATACTCTTGGAAGCAGTGCGACATTCACAGTCATATCTCTGCAAATGAATCACTATGGTTCCACAATTTCAAAATGTTTCAAAAAGCATAAACCAAAACTCCACAGACAATGGAGACACTATGCTTGCACGAATAATAACTATGCTTGAGCAGTTCACGAGAGTTTTGAGAGTGAAAGAAGTGTGAGGCACTAAGCATGATATCTTTTCCTTTACTCTCTATCATCAGATTCTTCACATATGTTCACTGGTTCAGAGCTGCATGCAAACAACAATTATCAAAACACCATATTCAACTCTCTTTCTTCAATAATGATGATATCTCTGGCACCAGTCTCAACAGGATTACCACAATACTATCCTGATTTCCAATAGCAAGGACCTTTACAAATAGTTTAGATTCTTGACTCCACCTCGACCAGCAACAATGGCAGCAAAGGGTCTCTGCTGTGCTTTATCTTTACTTCGCTCTTAATGTGACGTGTCTTGAAAAAAGCAGAATAGCTTGACTAGTGAAAGCAACTTGGCCCCTTCAGTGAAGAGGCAAACAAGCTAGAGATCAAGAGTGTGCACGTTAGAATAGAGGAACAATTAGAAATGAGCACTTGTTTATGTCACACAGGTAGGAAGTTGAAACATGTAGCTTGTTACCACATGTTCGGAATAAAGTAATTTTCAAAGACCAATCCACAGTAAAAAAATGGGAGGTCCTTATTGCCTGCACTGTTTGAATCACTCCCAAAATGCGGCACAAAACCTTGGACAATGCTAATAACCATAGCCATGTGTCAAACAATGATTTCCATGGGGTGCTTGTTGCTTGCTAGTAAAAGTGCTTTCACACTATTGACAACTTCATTTGCTCGGCCTTTTCTCTTGCTTACCACCCATTTTTTAAACCTTGGCAAGTGAGATGGCGTACAACATAATACCCCTCTTTCACACTTGATTGCTAACAATTCAATGGAATGCTACAAGTTGATTGGCTAGCTTGGGTCCCTTTCATTGGTCCATTTTTTTTTACCCCCGACAACTCAATATCCCAAGCATGGTCCTCAGGTCCCAAAAATCACTTCCACTTACCCCTATTTGGCAATCACCATTTCATGTACCACATTGATGACAACTCAAGATATAGAGAAAAGGGGAGACAGCCCTTATTTTACGGATCAATCAATCACATAACTTCATTTTAAATAAGAAACTTGATGGGCACTCCAATGTGAAAACATCCTAAGATACTTCCTTCTATGGCACCCCATGGTTGTCAAGAGAAAATTGTGACTAAAAAGTAAAATACAAATTAAAAAAGAACAAATACATGTAAAACACGTTGAGATGGGAAGTGGGAAATAATGCTCATGGCCCATCGCTTCAAGTTTACTCATTGGCTTGCCATTCCACCTACTTCCATGCCCATTCAATGAAAGCCACGTAGCTATGCCAAAGCGGCCAATGAGAAGTTGCAACCCTAGATTTCAATTCTGTCAAGAGAAACAGTTAGGGTACGGTCTCACTCGCAGCTGGTTTCTTTGTTCATAAGCCACATGTCATCAAGTGATTGCTATGATGCCCTGACCCTAACCCTAATATTTACTTCAAAATGCTCGATGTTCCTTGCTCCCATTTCCATTCGCATAAATGCGATCTCGATCTCTCTCTCTCTCTCTCTCTCTCTCTCTCTCTCTCTCTCTCTCTAGCTCGATCGCTCGCGCATTCCTTCTGGTTTTATGGAACAAAAGGCATTGGACATTCACTCGCATTTGTGAATCTCGTGGGTATAAAAAATAGGCAGCTTCGATCCTTGTTTGATCAGCAATCCATAGAATACAGACAGAGGGAGCGGCAATTTTTTTGTTATACTTGAATCGCTGGATTTCGGATAAGCGTGTTCTTACTCAGTTTCAACAATTCCTTGACAGCCCACTTGGCATTTTGGTGTTGTTGAGTGAGATGGGGTCCCATGGCGGTCCGTTGCTTCGCAGCTGCAAATCCATAAACGCTGAATCAACAGGAAAGAAGCGAGATGTGAAGAAAATTCTATGTGACTCTGTATTGCTGGTGTGTGTGGCCTTGATTGCTCTCTTCTGTATGGAGTGGTGGATAATATCTCGCCTGCCGGGCCCTTCAATTGCTGTGGAATCCACGGAGTTCAGCTCAGTTCAATGGAAGGTGCCTTTCCTCCTCTTATTTTTGATGAAGAAACATCTTGGTTTGTATTTCTTCGAGTTTCTTTCTTTAAAACCATATCCCAGTGCATCATAGAACACCCATGTAAGTCAAATCAAGCAGCTGCATTATTTTTTTGCAAATACCACTTTCCTTATGTTGAGTTACAAGCTCTAATGTAGATAGCAATTGGAGCTGGTATCATTTCTGAGACTAGTGGTCAAGATCTGCTAACCACTTAGCTTGCTTTTACTAAGGAGGGTGAAGTGATCCTTGTTACGTACTTCTGGATAGGAATTTTCAAATTCAGCTGTCTCCTAATCATTTATCAGGTTGGTTTGTATTTGTGAATCGATTTGTGCACAGAATGTGGCAACGCTTTTTTTTATCTGATGGAAACCAATGATTTTATTAGCAAATTTCTTATCATGGTTAAGAATCATGGAAGATTCATTCCTAGATATGACTTATTCTGGTTCATTGCCATTTGAAAGAGTTTTAATGTTTAATCACATTTAGAAGCTTAACAAAAGAGTGACCGAGTAATTTTTGGTAATAATTTTTATCCTCGTCGGCATCAAACTGCGTCTGGGGTGCTCGTGGAATGGTGGCGTCCGTGTCGAGCATGCTGGAGCCAGGGTTCACCTGCAACCATGACAGATATTGAGTCACCATACAAGTTTCACTGCAAAGCCTATAAAATACCAGAAAACTAATAATGAAGAGAAGCATATGTAAGGCAAGCAAGGGTGGGGCAAACAAACCTCAATCAGGCCTCCGTCTTTGCCCTGCTATCTACTAAACCTGTCATAGGTTGCCACTTGGCAAGCCACGTATGCCTTCCACGTGGCAAATCATGCAGGCTTGGGGTTAGCCATGTGGCAAGCCACGTAAGCCCACCATAGGTTGGCAAGCCAACCAGGCTCTGCCTACGTGGTCTGCTATCTGCCAAGCCTGTCGCACACTGCCATGTGGCAAGCCACGTAGGTCTGTTGCATGGCAAGCCACGTAGGTCTGCCACAGGGCAAATCATGCAGGCTTGAGATTTGCCATGTGTCAAGCCATGTAGGCCTACCATAGGCTTGTATGGCAAGCCAACGGAGCTCTGTCACGTAGGCTTGAGTGGACCTAGAGAGAAAGAGAGAGATATATAGGCGGGCTCGAAAGTTGCCACGTGGCAAGCCACGCAGGGCTACCATAGGATTGCGTGGTAGGCCACATAGGCATGGCATAGGTCTGATGTCTGCCACGCAAGCATGTCGCAGGCTACCTGTAAGAGATCCTAACACCACAGTTGGGCAAACACTAACTGATCCACCCAACCTTGCCTACTCCCTGATATGGAGCAAGCCCCTTCTAGCCCAGTGTGAGGACTGGTGGCATGCATACTGCCAAGTGTCGGCCACGTGGCACTGACGTGGCCGACTGCACGTCGGGACCCAACGTGGGGCCCTATCCTGCTGACAAGGTCCCTAGGCTGTGTTAGGCCCACCATGGCTATGGACCGTGCCGGGGCACACTACTCACACTATCTTGCCCTGTTGGTCGTGTACGCTGGACACGGCCCTGACTGTGTTATTTGACCTCCTGTGTTCTCCAGGGTTCGGCACTGGTTACGTGCTCGTAACTCTCCCTCCCCCTTAAGAACCGTCTTGGTCCTCTAAGACAAAAGTCTGGAAAAATCTTGTGAAGGACGCTGCCTCTTTCCTAGGTGGCATTCTCAACAGGTTGATCATTCCACATGACTAGATATTCCCGATATAGCTTATGACGAGTCTGCGTCTCTCTACTATCAAGAATCTCCTCTGGTTCATGTGGAGGTTGCTGAGAATCCAATGGGAGAACTAGAAGACTGTCCCCTACCAGATTTTCTGATCTGGCAAAGGCTTTTCGTAACTGACTTACATGAAAGACTGGAAAAACCTTACTCTTGTGTGGGAGTTCTAGTTCATAGGTGACCTCGCCTAGTCTCCTACTGATGGTAAAAGGACCACAATACCTAGGAGACAACTTAGCACACACTCCTGATTTGAGGGTTTTAGAGTTGACTGGGACTCTCAAGTAGACTTTCTCACCAGCGGAGAATTGCACATCCCATCTGCGTGGATCCGCATAATGCCTGTCTCGATCCTCGGACTGCCTAATGCTACGCTTAGCATGTTCTATCATCCGGTTTAGGTCTTCTAAAAAGTTTCTGGCTGCCTCAACTTTTTCTTGTTTAAACCCTATAGTTGTGGGTGAGCGTGGCTGAAAACCGTACATCAGCATAAATGGGTTGTATCCCGTAGCTGAACGTTTGGTACTGTTGTAAGCAAACTCTAATATCGAGAGATACTCCTCCCAATTAGTCTGCTTTTTGCTGACGTATGTGCGAAGCATATCCTCCAGCACCTGATTTACTCTTTCTGTTTGACCGTCCGTTTGTGGATGGTCGGTGGTACTCATGTTAAGTTTAGTATGGAGATGATGGAATATTGCCCTCCAAAAATTTTCATTAAACTTACTGTCCCGATCGCTGACTATGCCGGAAGGTAGACCGTACAATTTAAATAGCCCATCTACAAACAACCTCGCTAACTCTGGAGCTTTAACGATTGTTTTGGTCGGAATAAAGTGAGCCATTTTGGTCAGACGGTCAACTGTGACCCATATAGCGTCATTATCCTTTTGGGTTTTAGGCAGGCCTACTATAAAATCCATGGAGATACTCTCCCATTTACCAGTTGGTATATGTAAGGGCTGTAACAACCCTCCTGCCTCTAAACGCTCTGCTTTATTTACCTGACATTTCTGGCAACTGGTTACATATTGCTGGACGTCCTTTTTCATACTGGGCTAGAAAAATTGCCTACGAAGAAGCTCATAGGTCTTTTGAATGCCTGGGTGCCCCGCACTAGGACTGTCATGACACTTATATAGGACCTGCTGCCTATAATCCTCTGAATTGGGGACACATACTCTATCTCTATAGAGCAAGTACTCATCCTGAATGGAATATTGTTTCCATTTGAATCCTTAAGTCAACTGACCCTCAACCACTGGGGTTTGCTTGGGTAATACAGGCTCAGAGTCCTCAATGTCATCTGACGTATACTCGGACTCATCATCATCCTCAACGGAAGCTACCGTATTCTTGGATGAACTGGCACCAGCCCCGGGAACTGGTTCTAGAGTCTGTGGCTGTCTGCTCTAGACTGAGTTCCAGATAATAGAGAAGAATGCATCATGCTGGCACTCAAGGACTCGAATAACTCACTACGAATCTGAGTAAAACTCAGCTCGTTTATCATAGGCATTGTACTAAGTGCGTTTGCTACTGTGTTGAATTTCCCCCGTCTATATCTGATAGACATATCAAACTCTTGCATTAACTCGGCCCAACGAGCTTTCCAACCTCTGAGCTCAGGCTGATTGCAAAAGAGCATATTCCTAGACAAATCGTCTGTAATATCCCGCCAAACCTAGAAAGATCTGAAGCTCTAAAAATTCTGAGGTCTCAGCCAACTGAGTATGGCTTTGACCTTACTGGGGTCCATTTTAATCCCGTCTGCTGAGATAATGCGACCCAAATAAGGTACTTCTTCAACTAAGAATTCACAATCAGGTTTCTTAGCATAAAGCTTATGCTTTCTAAGCAGTCGAAACACCTTTCTGAGGTGTTTAAGATGCTTCTTCCTCGTTTTACTGTAAACGAGGATGTCATCTAAAAATACGACTACAAACTTACCCAAGTATGGTCTGAGGATACTGTTCATCAAGGTCATAAAGGTAGCTGGAGCATTTGTGAGCCCAAAAGGCATCGCCTTAAACTCATAATGACCATGACGAGTCCTAAAAGCTGTTTTCGGAACATCTTCCGACTTTATACGGACTTGATGATATCCCGATCTGAGATCTATTTAACTAAAAAATTTAGCCCCATTGAGTTGATCAAACAACTCGTCTACCTGAGACGTTGGGTACTTATTCTTAATTGTGACTTTATTGAGGGCTCTGTAATCTACGCAAAGACGCATAGACCCTTTTTTCTTTTTCACCAAAACGACTGGTGAGGCTGACCCGATACGGAGGTTTAGAAATAGGTGCTGTACCTAGTACTAGGTTTATTACATGATCTACCTCTCTGCTAGGTGGTAAACCATGTGGTAAATCTTTAGGAAAAACATCTTTAAATTTAGACAACAAAGTTTCTAATTTACTGATTTTTTGCTGTAAAGAACTGGAAATAGAAACTTCTGGAATAAATTGAAAGTCACGTAAGAATACCTGATGGTCGTCGTCTTGATTAGCTGATAGAGCTCTGAACTGCAAACCATAGGGCTGTTGGAGACATCATGCTCCCCATGCAACTAGATCTCTCGGCCTTTATGCTGAAAGCTGAGGGTGTTCTCCTGATAGTTTCTGTCATGCCCATGACTGGTCTCAGATAGCGTATTCACGCTAGGGACCGGTAGACCAACAACTCGTAAGTTAATTGTGACTATAAGGAAATTGGGGCCCTTATGTGTACATGGTCATAATTAATGGTTGTAGGCCTAAACACTTGATGGTGGATTTGTATGGGTCTATCAGTGTCATTGGGGAACTGGATGACGTGGCCCAGATAGGCTGCAGAGGTGTCCAGCGAGGTGTCACAGTGCACTAGTAGTGATGGGCCTTGGAGGGTATAAGTATACCTATTGGGCTCTCACTAGTGTATGCTTGATAGCATGACCGGTGGCAGGATGCTGCTGATGTGATGCCTCATTCCTCTTTGAGTGATTGATCCATAGCTTGGGGGCTAGATCCGTTCGATCTAGGTTTGGTTGGGTTGGTTTGTCCACCATCAAGTTCCCTTGTGTTGCTTGTGATTGGCATGCTTAGAATAGGATCCTTGGTTAAGGTTGACTCTAATGGCTTCAAAAATTGTGTACATTTGATTTGGATGCATCGACAGGGTTTTTCGGCAGTGTTATGGCTTAGGTACCATTTGCAAAATTCATTGGTATAATTTCAATAAGCACGTTATGGTTTGTAAAAACTACGTTTTTTGGACATTGCTTTATTAAAAGAAATTATACTCGTAATGATTCTCAACTGAACGAGTTTTTTTCGGTTAAGAAAAGCAAGTGGCTATGTGTAAAGTTCCGGTAGGAGAGATGATCTTGGAAATTTTTCCGGCATCACGTAAAAATGATGGACCCCCTGATTTTATAACAACTCAATCTTGGGTGAGACTGTTATGGAACTTTATAAAAGCTAAAAGAACCGAAACAACCAAATGCAAAATTATTTTAGACGATTATAGGCCATTAATTCAAAACAGCTTGGGCTTAAAAACAGAAATTTTTTCTGATGAGTAAAGCCCGGAAGTTGCCGATGACTGGATAAATCGTTTGTCGCTACACAACCCAAAATCAACAAAAGCGAATTTCGTCGGTGCTTTGGGTCAGGCCTCAAGAGAGTGCAACCATACAATTGTGATTGGGCTGAATTTCTAGTGGAATTCCGTAAAGCTTTTGTCACAGTTAATGAAATGTGTATTCGCTTTATTAATTGCAATGGGCAACCGAGAACGGGAATTCTTGGATTTTTTGGCCAAGGTGTCGTTTTTTCAGAATCGTGCACGGCCAGAGAGGGCCCATAGGCCTAGGATGGAAACTGAAATGGAACGAAAAAGTTGTTTCTTGATGTGCTTGAAGCCGTGGGTGTACCAACACTGTTTGTTGTTTGGAACAAGAAAAAGCCGGTTCATTCTTCCCCATTTCTAAATCTGTCACTAAAGGCATAAATACTTTGATCCTTATGGTGACTGTAAAGATTGTAAAAGGGGCGAAAGAATCTTTCAAGTAGAAATTGTTTTATTGAAGTTCGAATTTGTAAATAATCCCCGAAAACTTCATATAATTGTACTATTTTTTCTGACACTTTGATCAGGAAGTGGAGGGCCTTTGTGGAGGAAGAACCTGTGGTATGGGACGCAGGCAATTCCAAAATGAAGATCTGAAACTAACTGGATTAGTTGACCTAGTATGGCCGTAAGTCTTAGTGATGCCAAATATTATCGGTCATAAAACGGGTGTTTTGTCGGAAATTTGAGATATTGGTCATGACCCCTTTTTTAAATATCTCAAATTCACAAAACCGGAAACCCGACAAGGTATTTCTTTATAAAAGATATATTGGTGAATTTCTTAACACATTAATTAACCCGCTTTTTTGTGATTCCTTGGAAGGTAATTTTGATTACCCGTTGACCATGGACGATGTCACAGAAATGGTTAATGAAACTATTTTCTAAAATTGTTTTCTCAACTTGAATCTTCAAGAAATCCTTTTCTGATTTACGGGTTAATTCTCAAGCTTGATAACGAAGAAGATCTTTGGTTTAGTCACTGTGTTGAGACATCATTGGCATTTGCTAATAATGATGCAACATTTCTTTGGCTTTCAAGATTTTCTCGTATCTTTTCTTTGAAACTTCTCCTAAGCATGTTAAAAGGGGGAGAGGTAGGAAGAAAAGAGGGTTATCAAGGAGAAGCATCTGTCAGAGATTCCAGGAGGAATCTGTTATAGATGACGGACCTGTTTTATGAATCAGAATCGATAGGATATTTTGATATTACAGAAACCCTTTACGGATTATAGTAGATATTAGGTTTGAAGATTTAACGGGGGGGAAAATTAGAAAGTACTCTTGCGGTAGAAAAGTGGCTGATAACAAGTCCGATTGATTTGTGTCAGAACTTGGTAATACTATTGCAAGATGGGGGTCTGTTGAAACCTGTTCCTTGCTAGATAAAGTCAACTTGATTTTAGTTTGGACTAAGGTCCGTGGGTTGATGCAAGGAAAGAAATTTATGCTAACAATATATTCTTTTGAGTGGATCTCCAAATTGAGATTTTTTGGATGTAAAATAGCACTCTTTGAGAAATATTCTCTCTTAGAGGATAACAAAGTTACAGGATTCTCGGTTATGAAAGTGTTAAATACAGATCAAGAGTTATCTGTAGAGATATGCTATGTAGTGAATCTTTGTGGGATCATTAAAACCTTTTGTACAAACTTCTAATCCTGTGGATCTACAAAGTATTCCATGAACTAAATTTATTTGCATGCATAAACTAGTTGTGGGTACATAGGCATATTGGTGAGAATTGTGTTTGAGACAATTTCTCACTGGGTTATAGTAATTTCTCATTGAGAATTGCTTATTGAACTAGAATTGATTTAGAATCAGATTAAAGGTGGTGTTTTGGTACCACACCGAGACATTTAAATATTTTCTAAATCCGATACAACTAATCATGTCAGAAGCGCTACTTCTGATTTAGTTGGTGGAAATCAACAATATAATCTTAATTATGGATATTATTGTTGAGATGTATTGCTTATAAGTCACAACATCTATGAGTCATTTTGGATTCGTTTACAGATGTGTGCGCATAGAATACACGAGAACTTTTGGCCTTATCTTTTCCCGTTTGGAATTGATGAAATGCTATCCCGGAAGACTCAGGAGAGTTGGATAGTTGTGGGTTGCCAAAAGTTAGAACTTCACGTAATGAGGTTCCGGTAAATCTTAAGTTATTCTAGATTAGAACTTAAGAGGAAAATCTAGACGTATTCTAGATTAGGACCCTAACTGTGGAATGACAATTTGTGCCATGTCTAAAGTAAGGGCGTTCTTGGAATTACAATCCTTTTATAGACACCATGTGTGAGTTGGGAAAGTCTGGAACTTTCCAAATGGAAAGGATTTTCAGGACAAGTCATGTGTCTTTTAAGATTTGTAATGCACTCTTATGGTATGGTATGGTCTCGGGAATCTGGAGAGTTGGGATTGGTAAATCCTAACTCAGATTCTAGGAATAACTAATCCATAAGAGAGGTTAGTGATCATACCCCGAATGAATAAACAGGTTAGTGGAATTTGGTATGACTGATCACCTTACCAAATCAACTATGTTTATTTGGGTATAGACCAAGTAGTTATAGAGTGTCTGTTTAGGCTTTACGGTACCAAAGTGACATTAGGAACATTCGCGACTCGAAGTTCAATAGTCGCTTTTGGTCGACTGTATTTGCTAAACTAGAGATGACTCTTAGTTTAAAAGTTCTTTTGATTATTGGTTGTTGCCGATGTTAGGGTATCACGTTCTTTTATTAAGTAAAGGACAAGAATCCGATGAATTATGATTGATGAATCATAGTTCAGATTCTAGTTATACTTGATTGGTTAAAAGAAGGATTACTTGCATAGATTAGAAGATCAGTCAAGATATGTATTCATATTTTCATAGCAATCTCCTCGGAGAGGTTGTCACCTTGATGGAGATTGGGGTATAGTAAGCATTTGGCTACCGGTTATAGCCCGTGCGTGCTTACGTATAGTTTTAAACCTATATCACCCATTGCGGTAGAGACTCGGACGTTCAAGTTTCAGAAAGTAGCGGATTTCTTACGTGATATGCAGGAAATGCTATGGATTGCACGTCAAAATGTCTAGTGTACCCACAGGATGGGGACTGACATTATGCAAGCCTGAAAAGATCACCGAGAGACTTCCAAGTGGGGGTTGGGTATTTTTTTGAGAATCTCGATGAATTCATGTGTAATGCGTACCGGCTAGCATTACTAATTGTCCCCTAGATATAGAGGACCGTATAAGATTTTGAAAAGATTGGATTCTTAGCTTACCAATTGGAACTCCCGAAAGGATCGCAAGTGCATCCGTATTTCACGTTTGCGGTCTCAAGAAGTGTCTACGTGAAGGAGAGCATCTTGGATCTGGAGATCAATTGGACTTGTTGGATGAATCATCGAGTATATCTCATCTTGAACCCGAAAAGATCTTGGATACAAGAACTAAACGATTGAGAAATTGTATAGTTACCAAGCATCTGGTTCGATGGAAGGGATGTACGGACAATGATGATTTCTTGAAACGGGGAGTATGCTTAAGGAGGAACTTTCCCAGTTTTAACTTTTGAGGACAGAACTTGAATAAGGGGGGAAGAATGTCATGCCCATGACTGGTCTCGGATAGCGTATCCACGCTAGGGACCGGTAGACCAACAACCCGTAAGTTAATTGTGACTATAAGGGAATTGGGGCCCTTATGTGTACATGGTCATAATTAATGGTTGTAGGGCTAAACACTTGATGGTGGATTTGTATGGGTCTATCAGTGAGTCATTGGGGAACTGGATGACGTGGCCCAGATAGGCTGCAGAGGTGTCCAGCGAGGTGTCACAGTGCACTAGTAGTAATGGGCCTTGGAGGGTATAAGTTACCTATTGGGCTCTCACTAGTGTATGCTTGATAGCATGACCGGTGGCAGGATGCTGCTGGTGTGATGCCTCATTCCTCTTTGAGTGATTGATCCATAGCTTGGGGGCTAGATCCGTTCCATCTAGGTTTGGTTGGGTTGGTTTATCCACCATCAAGTTCCCTTGTGTTGCTTGTGATTGGCATGCTTAGAATAGGATCCTTGGATTTAGGACTTTATAGTTTCTGTGGAGGGAAGGTCCTAAGCTGTAGAGCGAATCTCTCTCGAGAACAATATCCGTGCGATCCAGATGCATTCTCTGAAAGTTTATTTCGTCTTGATACCCCTGAATACCAAGATTTAAATGACTTACCATAGTTTCCCAAATCTTTTTGTCTTCACCCTTAGCTAATGAAACTATGTACCTATGCTGACTAGGTACTTCTGGAAGTTTGAGTTTTTTAACCAAGGTGTAGTTGATGAAATTATGGGTTGCCCCATCATCAACCATGACTCTAACTGACTGGTTACCAACTTTTCCATGCATACGTACTAGGTCATGTGGCCCAAAGCTGAAGGGTCTCGCTAGCATTGCAGAGGTTAGCTGGCAATAGTGTTCATGGTCTTCATGAAACACTTTGATCTCGGAAGCTGCCGAGTCACTTGGGAAACTTACAGTCTGAACAAGATGAACTTGTTTCTTTTTTATCTTTTTTAGTGAACGGCCCCTTGGGACACTTTCTGACTGTGTGCCCCTTGCCCATACACACAAAGCACAAACGTTCTTGTTTGGCTTTCTCAAAATCTTCTGGTTTTAAGGGCTATATGAGCGATGGGCGTTTATGAGGAGCTTCACTTTTAACTTTATCTTCTTTCTTTCGTTTTAAAAAGTTTCTTTTTAAATTGAAAGTCTTTCTGAGGAGGCTGCTCAGAAAGGGGCTGTTGTCTCGCCCTCTTCCTACCCACTGAATCATCATAGATTTGAGCATATCTAAGAGCTTGCTCTAGGGTAGTGGGCGAGTTTCTCTGGACCTCTACTTTATATTCATCTTTAAGGCCACAGACAAATCCTCTGATTTTCTGATAATTATCCATATTTTTTATCTTTAAAATTGCTTCTCGATACTGCGAGATATATTGGATTAAAGATTTGTCCATTACTGTTTTCTCCCAGTCTTCCCAGGCTCTATCAAGTTCGTTTTCTGGTAAAAGCTTTCCATGACCGGGGGGTCTGCCTAGTCTCCTGGAGGTTTAACCACCACTTGTAGGCCATGGGCCCTAGGGAAAGGCTGGCCTCAATAGCTTGCAAATGGTCAAGTGTCTGTTTAAGAGCATGAATGTTCTTCCATTTGCTGAGGAAGGTTTGTAGAATATCTGCGTTTCTATCCTTCTCTTCCCCAATAAAAGTTAAGTCTTTAAAGACACTGGGATGAGACCGCATAGGCTCACCCGAAACTGATGGAAGTGGAGAAGGGGACGGCTGAGAAGTGGATGGGAGGCTTCCTTTCGCGGAGTCCAAAATTAAACTTTTGAGCTCGGCGAACGACTCGTCCATACTAGATTTGAAATTGGCGAAAGCCAGTTTCAATTCATCCACTTATGTTACCAAGTGGAGATACTGCTCCTTGGTAACCAATTCGTCGAGTTCTTCGGCAAATTGCTCCTGTTCTTCTACTTCCATGGATTCTTTCCCCTTACTAAACCTCAGAGATTCCGTTTCTAATTCATCAATGCCTCTTGTCAGGGGTTGATCAGGTCTCGGAGAAGTGGTCATAGAAAATATCAAGAAAAACGCTCTCAGCTCTTCCGAAAAACCGTTTGCAAACCCGCTGTCTGGAAAAATCAAGATGGAAAACCGAAAAGTACAAAGACTTCTGATTCAGGCTACCTTCCACCCGTGCTAACTGAGAAACAACTTCTGAATTTTGAAGGGCACCCTGCTTGCTGGCCTAGCTGAGATTCTGCCGCTCCAAACAAATCAGATTTGAAGGTCTATACTGTAAGCAAAAGTCGGATTTTGTGTGAGAAGGCCCTCACTGTCAGAAAGGCAATCTGCCTGGTCAAAAACTTCTGATTGGGGCCTAACAATGATTCCAAAAATCCGAATTTCAAAGAGCCTTTGGAGCGCTGGACCTGCACTAAGAATCTGCTCCAAAAGATTACCCTCAAATCCCTGTAGAAAACAGCGTTGGAGTGCCTATTCTAAAGCGCTGGAAATGTATGCAGACTCCTGTCCAAAAACCGCTCAGAAACCTACAATTTCCATTCACAAATCAGGAATGTCACATTGCACTACTAGTGGTGCATGGGCCTTGAAGGGTATAAGTATACCTATTGGGCTCTCACTAGTGTATGCTTGATTGCATGACTGGTAGTTGTATGTTGCTGGTGTGATGCCTCATTCCTCTTTGTGATTGATTCATAGCTTGGGGGCTAGATCCGTTCGATCTAGGTTTGGTTGGGTTGGTTTGTCCACCATCCGTTTCCCTTGTGTTGCTTGTGATTGGCATGCTTAGAATAGGATCCTTAGATGAGGACTTTACATCGGTTTTCATATGCAAATGGAGGGAATGAAATTCTAATTAGGGGTGGCAATGAAAATTCGCTCGACATCACTCGACTGTGATGACCCCCTAAAATATTCAACACATGGTTGCAAAATTTGGACCATGGTGTGTTGGAATTTCATCTAGGCAATAAATAGTAAAAACTGAATGCAAAATCTATTCAATAATAAGCCATTATGATTTACAGCTTGGGCTAACAACCGGAAATTCTTCCGGTGATTAAAGCCCCGAAGTTGTCGATGACTGGATAAATCGTTAGTCGAGCTACTTTAGCTTGCGCAACGTCCCAGAAAAAAGTGAATTTCGTCGGTTTTTTGCTTTGGGTTTAGGGTTTAGGGTGGTGGAAGATGCAATTCATCAAACTGTGACTGGGCTGAATTTCTGGGGAATTCCGTAAGGTTTTTTTTACAAGTGACGAATGTATATTCGCTTTATTAACTGCAATGGGCAATCGAGAATTGGACACCTATGTCCAGGAATTCTTGGATTTTTTTTTTTTGACCAAGGTGTCGTTTTTTCGGAAACGGGCACGGCCAAACGGCCCAGAAGCCTAAGATGGAAAGCAAAACGGAAATGGAAAAAATCGTCTTCTTAATGTGGTTAAAGCGGGGCCATACCAACACAGTGTGTTGTTAGAACAAGAAAAAGTCGACTCATTCTTCCCCATTTCTAAATCTGTCACTCCAGGCATGTTAGGACGAATACTAATATCCTTTCAGTGACCGTAGAGATAATGAAATGGGGCAAAAGAATTTATGAATTGGAAATTGAAGTTGGAATTTGTTAATAATTCCCGAGAACTTCATATACTTGTTATTATTTTTTCAGACACTTTGATTAGGAAGTGGAGGGCCTTCATGGAGGAAGAACGTGTGGTATGGAACGCAGGTGATTCCAAAATGAAGATCTGAAACTAACTGGATCAATTGACTGAAGTAAGGCCGCAAATCTTATTGATGCGAAATACTATCGGTCATGAAATGGGTGTTTTGTCAGAAATTTGAGATATTGGTCATGACCCCTTTTTGGATATCTCAAATTTACAAACTGGAAACCCAGTAATTTATTTCTTTATAAAAGATATATTAGTGAATTTCTTGAACATTGATTAACCCATTTTCTTGTGATTCCTTGGAAGGTAATTTTTTACCCATTGACCTTGGACGATGTCACAGAATTGGTTAATGACATTTTTTCTAAACCGTTTTCCTTGTTTAAATCTTCAAGAACTCCTTTTCTGATTTATGTGTCAATTCTCAGGGATGGTAACAAAGAAGATCTTTGGTTAAGTCAGTGTTGTTTGGACATTATTGGTTTTGCTTACCGTGAGGCAACACCTCTTTTGTGACTTTCCAGATTTTCTCGGATCTTTTCTTTGAAACTTCTCCTAGGGCAAATCTAGATGGATATGCACCCCTTGGAAACTCGTGTCGTTTCCTGTTAAAAAGGGGGAGAAGTAGGAAGAAAAGAGAGTTATCAAGGGAAAACATCTATCGTAAGATTCCAAGGGGAATCTGTTATGTGAATAGATGATGGACCTGTTTTAAGAATCAGAAATGATAGGATATTTTTACAGAAATCCTTTAAGGATTGTAGTAGATATCTGGTTTGAAGATTTAAGGGGGGGGGGGGGGGGGATTAGAAAGCACTCTTGCGGTAGATAAATGGCTGATTACAAGTCCGATTGATTTGTGTCAGAACTAGGAAAATCTATTACAAGATGAAACATGTTCCTTGCTGGAAGTAATCGACTCGATCTTAGTGTGGACTGAGATCCGTGGGTTGATGCAAGGAAGGAAATTCATGCTAAAATATATTCTGAGTTAATCTCTGGTTGAGATTTTGGTTGTGAAATAGCTCTCTTTGAGAAATATTTTCTCTTAGAGGATAACCAAGTTACAGGATTCTCGGTTATGAAAGTGTTATGTACAGATCAAGAGATATCTGTAGAGATATGCTATGTAGTGAATCTTTGTGGGATCATAAAACCTTTTGTACAAACTTTTAATCCTGTGGATTTACAAAGTATTTCATGAACTAAGTTATTTGCATGCATAAACTAGTTGTTGGTACATAGGCCTATTGATGAGAATTGTGTAAAGACAATTTCTCGCTAAGGTATAGTAATTTCTCATTGAGAATTGCTTATTGACCTAGAATTGATTTAGAATCAGATTAAATGTGGTGATTTGGTACCACACCTAGACATTTAAAAATTTTCTAAATCCGATACAGCTAACGGAGTCAGAAGCGCCACTTATGGCTTAGTTGCTGGAAATCAACAATATGATTTTACTTATGGATATTATTGTTGAGATGTATTGCTTAGAAGTCACAACGTCTATGAGTCATTTTGGATTCATTTGCAGATGGGTGTGCATAGAATACACGAGAACTTTTGGGCCTTATCTTTTCCCGCTTGGAATAAATAGAATGCTATCCCGGAAGACTCAGGAGAGTTGGATAGTTGTTAGTTGCCAAAAGACTTTGTCTTAGAGGACCAAGACGGTTCTTAAAGGGGAGTGTTACGAGCCTGTAAAATGCATGGCATGCCATTAAATTTTGACATTTTTGGAAGTCCGTTGAGTCAGTGGTGATGAAAATAGTGCCGAACCCTAGGGAACTCAGGGGGTCAAATACCACAGTTAGGGGCATGTCCAGTGTACACGTCCAACAGGGCAAGACAGTGTGAGTAGTGTGCCCCGACATGGTCCATAGCCATGGCGGGCCTAACACAGCATAGGGACCCTGTCAGCAGGATAGGGCCCCACGTTGGTCCCGACGTGCAGTCGGCCACGTCAGTGCCACGTGGCCGACACTTGGCAGTATGCATGGTACCAGTCCTCACGCTGGGCTAGGAGGGGCTTACTCCATATCAGGGAGTAGGCAAGGTTGGGTGGATCAGTTAGTGTTTGCCCTACTGTGGTGTTTAGATCTCTAACAGACACACAGATCACAACTTCTATGGGTATCAAACGTTTTTTCCGAGATTGATATTTATTCTTCCTTTTACTTTCCTCAGCAGAGCAGGCGGTTAAGCTCTAGTACCTGTACCCTCTTCAGAGCTGGAGGTTAAGCTCTTGTATGCTTTTTATGATTCTATGTTTGGTGTGTCTTCTGACTAGCTAGAGAGATTTCTATATTGTTTATTTCCACTTAGACTAGCGATTTTTACATTGTCCGACATGGACGGTGCTCCTACGAGATATGTACTTATTTCTTCTGTCTTATGTGCCCGTGCCCTTGCGCACCCAACAGACATTAATATAATTTCTTCTTCTTCTTCTTCTCTCTCAGATCACAACAAACCGAACAGAAACCACAAGGAACCCTGCTGAATCATGCTGAACCACAAGGAACCCTGCTGAATCATGCTGAAACCACAAGGAACCTTGCTGAATCATGCTGAACCACACTGCATCGTACTGAACTGTACTGAATCATTTTTCAACCATACTGAGGAGAAAAGACGCATGTTTCATTAATAAAGCTTTCTTTCTTTCTCTCTCTCTCTCTCTCTCTCTCTCTCTCTCTCTCTCTCTCTCTCTCTCTCCTCTCTCTCTCTCTCTCTCTCTCCACGCCCACCCACGCTCCATGGCCAAGAAAAAGGGGAGCCCTCGCTCCCCTCCTATGCCTCCCACCCCATCGTTGTCTACCCCTACCTCTCCTACCCCCTCGTTGGCCCTCCCCACCCCCTCACTGCCTGACCTTACCTCGCTGGCCCTTCCCACCCCCCTTGCTGCCTGTCCAATCCTCGCTGGCCCTTCCCACCTCCTCGCTACCTGACCATATCTCGCTACCTGCTCCCACCACCTCTATACGTACACCTACCTCTCCCACCCCCTCGCTGGCTGTCCCTTCTACCTCAATGCCATCTTTGCTGCCTGCTGAGGCAGCGCTGGATGCCCAGAAGGCACTCACCCCCCCCCACCTCTTCCTAGTTTGTGGACCATGGAGAGGGAAAATCAGAGGTGACAGCTCGGTTGAATAGAATGGAGAGGAAGGGTGAGAGGATGTCGGGAGCATACTTTAGAAGTTCAACCTCTAGCTCATCAATGTCTTTGGCTTTATGGGAATGGAGTCATGTGATGGCCTTCTCTATAAGGTCGTTAGTGAATATGGCAGAAGTATCCGTGACACGAGGTGGGAAGAGGAGGGATGGTGTACAATGATGTGGCATATGTGACCCAAGTGCTGAGGTCTGTAATCCGTGGTGGAGGTGACCGTGGAAGGAACTTCTTCTAGAACAAACCTGAGGAGGAACTGAAGAGGAGATCCATCTTTCTCTTACCTTGGCCAATCTCGTATGCAATTTTCTTTTTCTTGGTGGTTCTATGGTAGACACGAGATATGGTTTTGGTCATATGGGGAAGATGGGAATGAGCATATAGGAGGTTTTGATGGAGGTGGATGCACTCCTGGTCATACCAAGGATTATGGGGTCTATTACGTCTTTGGTGTTTGGGCCGTGGGGATGGAAAGGCAATGGAAGCTGCAGTGTGGATGGTCTGGACAAGAAAGAGGGACTGCTCACTCTAAAGTATGCTCATGTGGAAAATAGGTAAGGAGATCAGAGAGGGCTTCTCTGTACAATGGTGTGTTATGTGAAGTGTAGCGGTAGGTGGATTTCACTATAGGGGTTGAAGAGAAAATGTGTGATGGGGAGATGACTGACAGAGAGGGAGAGATATGAGTGATCAGAAAGAGTGGTGCGATGTATAGAGAAGGATGAAATGCAATGAAGGAGAGACGGTTGAACCCATGAAATAGTCAACAACGCTATGTCCTCCACTATGTGGGAAGCAAGTGTAGTCACCAGAGCCTGGCAGCTGAAGGCCATTATAAATGGCCAGTCCATGAGCCTCGCCCAACTGAAGCATCTGCTCCCCATATGATGTAACTGGACCTGCTGCATCCGACAATCGCCGTATAAAGCCAAGATCATCACCATCAAGTGCATGTATCCACTGTGGATCATCTGCTGCTCTGTGAAATTCCGTTTGCCTAGACCCAGTCCTAGCATTGAAGTCCCCCGCTAGAAGAATATATCCTCGATCTTCATATCTGATAATGTCCGATGAAATATCCGAAAAGGTGAGTCCCTCCTCTGAGGTGAAAGCTGATGTCTCTGAGGGGGAAATAACAAATAGCCATGAATATGTCATGGTCTAGCTCCATCAACTTGTGGTCCAACCTGATCCATATATAGCGAGCCTGCCCGTCAGTGTGTATTAGCTCGACCCATGGCTGGAGAGAGTCTCGAAATAAGCAAGCAACACCACCTGAACCGCGACTAGTCAGTGCCCTCATCTTCCCCATGCAAGTAGAAAGCCAACAACATCCCTCAATGCACGAAAGTCCTCTCTCAGGACTCTCATGTGTCTCTGTATGTATAAGGATATCCCCTGTGGTACAAAAATCTCTAAAACCCCCATTGTGGCTAAAGAATGGATACCATTGCAGTTCCATAAACTCAACCGCAATGCTTTTGTGAGGGCCCCCGGAACCGCTCCTAAGTCCGGGGGGGGCCCAAATCCCTATGCTGCAGATTTCTGAGGGTCAATGTATCGGGCCTTACATCCCGATAGACCACCCTTTTGCCCAATGCTTTGGCTTCGCTGAAAATTGTCTTCCTTTCGGCAACTTGCATGGGTGTGAGATCATCGTCCATGAAAATAAGGGTACCTCTCAGCTGAGCTCATAGCCTAAGGCAGCTTGTCGTTCCTCTATTCCCTGTGAACCGTATGATGAGTGTGGATGGATCTCTTTTGGTTCTCCATGCTCTTTCCATTCCATTGTGATGGTGGGAAAGTGTATCCGTGAGGAAATTGGTTTCTTCGGTAATTGGAGCCTTAGTATCTTCAATGCCTCGCACACCGAACATTTATAGATTTATATTTCCGCATTTCTTCGTCGGATATGGTGGCTGAGATGACGCTAATTGAAAGTGTGTATACCTTCTTTACCGTCTTCTTTGAATGGAGAGGCCCATGTTTTGGTCTCCCGCTTATGTTGCTCAATCCGTTCCTCCAATTCTTGGATCTTTGTGCTGGTAGTGCTGGCTGGTTCGTCTTTCTTGCTCAAGGCCTCTTCCAAGGAGATGATTCGGGGCCGTCAAAATTTGCTTTTCGATTGCCATAACTTGTATTGTGGTCTTCATTTGGCCATCTTAGATAGCTAGATTCCGGTGTAATTTGCTCTATGCAAGAGAGAAGGTAAGTAGCCATTGTACAGGCGAGTTATTGGCAGGGTCCGACTATCAGGAGTTAATTTCACGGAGGTGGTTAGTACTATTGGGGTCAAACAGGGATGTCCACTCTCTCCTACGCTTTTTGGTCTTTACATTGATGAGGTGGAGCATGTTATACGGAGTGATGGAGGGGAGGGATGTACATTGGGCGACCTCATTATTGCTATCCTCCTGTATGTCGATGATGTGGTTTTGCTTTCACGGACGAGAGAGGGTCTCTTTATGATGTGGCAAGAGCTTCTATGGGATGGTCATCCACTGGATGGTTGTTGATTCATATACATATCTAGAGGCACTATTTTCGGGGCCCACGTTCAGCATGAGACATGCAGCTATTTCTCGGGTACAGAAGGGCTATGCCTCGCTGGTAGATTTGGAGAGACTATGCTTCAGTTCACACATTAGAGATGCGACCAGTAAGTGCCGGCTCTTTGACTCTATGGTTGTGCCCTCAACTATGTATGCTTCCGAGACATGGAGTACTGGTCTGACAGCTACTGATTGGACATATATCTCCGACTCCAGATTCGTTTGCTCTCCAGGATGATACGGGCTAAGCCCTCAGTACCACACCAGATTATACTGGCGGAGTTCGCGGTCCCCCCCATTCAGATTGAGGCCTTAATCCATTTTGTGACTTTTATACAGAGGTTGGATGATCTTCAGGTCGGGGGTATAGACTATGCTGTTGCGGCTCTATCCTCATCCCAGGCGCCCACATCAGAGGGACACCTTTTCTCATGGTATTCCCAGGCTTGTCGTCTCCTCTCCACGTTAGGGTATCCAGATCACTGACCTACCTGCGGGCACCCAACTGTACATCAGAGGCCTCCTCTATAGATCATAACTTCCATAACACATTGGCAGGGGGTCCATTGGGACCAAGAGTGATTTTTTAATTGTACACACTTTCTATCTCTGATCGAGCTAGCTGCCCCATAGTCCTCTGGGTACTTGTTTATGAGGAGTATATCACACAGACTACGGATAGAGAGTGGGTCAGTTTCGGGTTTCTTCACATCAACTGGCCATTGAGACCGGCAGATACAGTGGCACCCCACGAGAGGACCGGCTTTGTAGCATGTGTTCTATGCATGAGATTGAGGATGACTCACATTTCCTCCTCAGATGTCCAGCCTACTATGAGATTCGGGGGAGGCACTACTACTTGTTCAGAGAGCACCCAGTTACACTTCTACCTTGATATCCTATGAGAACCCTAGATGTGTCGCATTGATGATCCGGGAGAGGTCAGACTTGAGGAGGAGGAGACTAGATATTGATACACTCCCTAGTACAGTTGAGCATCAGTGAGTGCATATCCCGTCGGAGACAGAGATCCGAGGTATCCCTAGGCTACGACCCATGATGTGTCGCTCTGTTGGTACGCGAGATGTTTTACCTCACAGCCACTGGTTACTTCATTCTTCACTAGGCAGAGATCGCGTGATTTAGTGCCTGAGGATGAGGATTATGACAACGACGAGGATGATAGCCGCTCACTTGCTCATAGAGATCAGAGACATTGTACCTCCCACCATGACGTTACTACTAGGATCACCAGACATCCTACGCAGAGACATACTACTACACATGCTCATGCTCACAGACGACGCCGGCAGGCTGTGCTTTCTCATGCTGTGGTTCGCATTACATCTTTTTACAGCATCAGCACAACACCATCATCATCAGCATAGTCTTGACATCTTGACATAGATACATATGATTATTATGCACACACTCTCGCATACGTGTCTTTTTTTAGTTTGTACTAGATGTTTTCTTTATTACAGTTTTGGAGACATTTTTATACGCTACCATGGTTACCACATACTTAACATGTACTTCATTAGTCTTATATGCCTTTTGGCATGTAAAAGACATTGATAAAGCTTTCTTTCTTTCTCTCTCTCTTCAACCATAAACCATAAAACTGATACCATACTGAATCCTGGCGCTGCTGTGAATAAGATCATCATAATATATAATATCGGACCACATGGCACCAAAATGGGGTACAATGGTGTTCGATGAACATAGTGAAAACTATACAACTAAGACTCGTCGAAGTCATGGTAGTCAGAATCCTCCGAGTCTGTGCATGTCTGCTGATCCCAAGGGTCTGCAGATGAATAAGAGGGAACCATATGGCCACTACTTCAAAATAGCTTCATCTTAGTTTCTTTCCCACAACCATAAAAATAGGTAATCCATATGGAGGAAGTTAACTACACTCTAATCGATCCTGCACCCAAGATTGGGTCCTAATTAGACTATACCATCAAGCTAGAGTCTTTGATTTCATCTTATAGGATCAGTACTAATTCTCAGTATTAAGGTACCTAATCAACTCACTAAGTACCAACCATGATCGATTACTGCCATAAAAGAGATGTAGTGTCCAAGGATGAAATATGTTGCAATTATAGTGTAAACCAAGGTTGAACTCCTAATTTAGGCTTGAATCCAAAGTTAGCTGTTATGTTCAATAGGTACATAACAGGTAACTTGGAGCTTCCAAGATTCCTTGTTCATGGTTCTCATTTGTGTCTTATTAGATTACGTTTTCAGTAGAAGCTAGTTAAATAAAATTTCCTAGTAAGTTGTTACAATCGGTCCAAAGTCGATTTATGAGAAGAAAAGATGATTCTAAGGTTGCTTTTTCTGTAAGTATGTCTTCTGAAGGGGATTGTTGAATTGTGGTTTGACTGCTAATGAGGGAGACGGTTTGGGAAATCTCAAGTATTTGAGTCAAATTAGCTGAGAATGGAGGTAAGGTCCATTAAGTCCTTCTGGCCGCCGACTGGTAGGTATGCTGAGAACTTAATATTCTTTCTGATTAGTGACAGGGTCACATGGGGAAATCTTTGAGGAGCAAGCAAGCCTCAATAGCTATGCATGAGCGGCTTTTAGCTCTGGCAGCTCATGCCCTTGCAGAGGTATATGACTTCTAACTTCATTTGCATATTGATCTTTTATTGACAAAACCACTAAAGAATAAGCTGTGCAGTGTAGTGGAATTGATAATTGAAACTAAGTGGATGCTTTGGAGAGATTTTAGGCTGAGGGGAAGAAAGAACCTGAAGATGTTTGGAATGGGCCAATTGCACAAGCCTCACAGTGGAAGCCCTGCTCAGATCAACAAGTTTTATCTCCACCAGGCAATATCACTATGCTTTTACTGCTAGGCAAGTATATTCAATGTTTAAGTAGTTTAACCTGGTCTCTGAAAGTTGCATCTTCTTTAAAGTCTTTGCTTCAAGAGTGAGAGTCTAGCAATCTACTCTTTCTCTTCAAGTGGCCTTAAACTTTATGTATCTGCAAGTTTGTTTGTGGAGTTTTATTGAAGTTGCCCCAGATTCAGTTGTCTTTGTGGATTCTACAGAATTCTATAATGCTGTAAACAATATAAAGAAGCTACTTTTCTTCTCTATGTTTCAGCACTCTTCCCTAAAGAGACCTCGGGTTACATTCTAGTCAGTGCAAATGGTGGTCTCAATCAACAACGTGTTGCGGTAAGATTAAGGTCTCCCTCTAATACTCCTGCTTTCAATCATTTGTTCATCAATTTGATATGTACTGTGATTTTTTCTGTACCACTTAAACATGTAAGGAATGCCCTGTAGAGATCTGAGAGAGGAGGTTTTGCCTCCTATCAAGTAGCCACTTAGCATATAATTATGAGGGCCTAGTCTTGACATGCATTACATAAAGGCACTTGAGGCCTATTTTTCTAACATAGTGACATTAAGGCATGCATTACTACTAGTAGCACCTTAAAGTTGGAAATTATTATTCTAACAGCAAGTACAATAAATCTCAGCAGATTTTTACACGACACTTTACCCATTATTGTTTATTCAATTCTCCTCTCTTCAACTCATTTGCTAGATTAGTTTTGCACTTCCAATATATTCTTCTCTTTCAGCTGTTAAAGACTTGTTGTCGATTTTGGGCCTTATGTTACATGGTGTCATTAGGATATACAGCCACAATGGAAGGGCCCAAGCACCATTTACTCATTTGGTGAATCATGAAGTATTGTCTAACTGGTGGAGTACAGGAGGGAGCCTGGGCTCTAAAGTGGGTGTGAAGATGCTTCATTTTTATGATATCTTGTGCAATCTTGATTGCTTTCTCTTAGAGGCTCAGTTAGCGCATGATTCATTTGTAGGAGGCATTTGAAGCAGCCTGTTGTCATTTTGTTTATGGATTTTTTCTTGGAGCAGCATCACTGCTAGTTTGCTATTTTATGTACTCTTGATGCTTTGATGTGAATGTTTGCTAATGTCACATTGGATCCGTTTGTCATGGAAATTTCCCTTTGCTACTTTCTTTGCTTGATCCCTCACCATAGCTTTTACTCCTCTTTGGTATTCTATTGGTACGTAATGTAACTTCAAATTGTTGCTGATAAACGGTGTTCAAAGCTTTGGCCTTCGACCTTAGTCTATAAAACTGAATAAACTTATGCAGGTTTGTAATGCAGTGGCAGTTGCACGGCTGCTGAATGCAACTTTGGTTATTCCAAAGTTCCTCGTCAGCAATGTGTGGAATGATAACAGGTGACTGTTTCATTGGAGGAAGATGTGGTCACTGTTCTATATCTGCATGCCTTATCTCTGAATTGGAGGAAGAAGGCTAGGAAACTGTATTAGTATATGAAATCAGCTAGATCTTTGAGTGCTGTCACAATTTCTTATTCTCCTTTTACCTTCTGTGTGTAGCAGCCAGTTTGCAGATATATGACATTGACTTTTTCATCGATTATCTTCAAAAGACCTACCAATCGTCAAAGAGCTGCCCGTTGAGCTGCAGTCGTTGAATCTGGATGCAATTGGTAGCTTAGTAAGGGCCTAACTTTATGCGAATGAATGAGCTTGGTGTAATGATTCAGACTAAAAGCTAGGAGTTGTGTCAGTAAAGCCTCAAAGTTAACATCTTAGGTTATTCTTAGGCAAACCAAATTTGAAATTCTCACCCGATACTTGGTCACATTCTTAATACTTATTTGAAACTAAGATTTATATGTGCTTCTAGAGATAAGTCTCATCATGGGAGTTATCAGCTGTTAAACGTCAATAGAAAGGAGAGAATTTCACACTTTTTGAATACATGAACAGGCATAATGCCCTTCCAACAATCAATTTCTCTCTAGAAAATTATACTTGTTTTAGAGCTGTTTACATTCTTGAGCCCCATTTCTCTTTTAGATATGTCTCATTACTTACTGTCTATCTAATTTACACATTCTCTATGGGTTGCTGTCTGCCCAAAAACTTTATACTTGTGATAGTCTGCTTGCTTCATAAATCTTTTAAGCGAAAAGTATAAACTCTCCTGATTTGCTGTTAAAGGTTTGTTTTTGACCTTTTAGTTCCAGCGTGGGTTCACAAGTCCCATTTGCTCATTAAATCATACCATTGTTCTTCATGTTCGACAGCTTATACATTTCACTGATTCATCCTTATGTGCTTTGAATCAACTGGAATATTTCAAGGCTAACTTTTTATCTGCAAGCACTTTTTTTTCATGGTGTTGGACCTGAGGACAAACAAAT
>CM055111.1:40872990-41080814 GCA_029204225.1 Diphasiastrum complanatum | reverse complement strand
TGTTGGCTCAATCCGAGGATTGAATGTATCCATTGTCACAAGAAGGGTCATGCAGCCATTGACTAGTACCAAAACCCGAAGAACAAGCAGCCACAAGGCAAACATGAGAATAATAATAGTTCATCCGTCGAAGAGCCAGAAAGTTCAAAGATGGGTGAAGAAAGATCGAACAACGGAAATTCGACGACCTATCTCTATACAGCCGTGTGTGCAACATCAACGTCTGACACACAAGAGGTAATCCTTGATTCAGGCAACCTCTCACTTCGTCACGTCTAGAAGAATAATGGCCGATTTTTGCCATATAGATCCATTAAGATTTATAGTTCTTGGAGACGGATCAAAACACTGAGTGAATGGTATTGGTTCATTGTGGCTCAACACAAGCGGCAAAGACCGACGACTAGACGATGTTCTATTCATGCCCACACTGCAACAAGACTTGCTATCAGTCGCAAGAATAGCAGATGCTGAGATGTGTGTGACATTTTCAAACGAAAACATTTAATGTCGTTGATGTCAGCACCAATACGCTAACCATGCAAGGAAAACGCAAAGGCAACTTGTATCATTTGAAGGTATGTCTGCTGGCAGATCAAGCACACCAAACTCATGATTTTGTAGATATTCTATGGCACGGGAGATTTTCTCTCTGATGAAAAGCGTTTATGGAGCTGTAAAGGCAAAAAGGAGGCTGCTCTGGTAGGGCGACCTAGATTCCAGAGGGTCGTGGACAGCCGTTGACAGATTATAGTACTGGATCAAGATTTCTAATGTAGCCAAAACAAAGGCCAGGATATTTACTGAAAAAGTGATGTATTTTTTTTCTCATAGAGCATCACTTTGGGATCTATAAATCGTTACAGGTGGGCGCATTGGTAAGGTGAGTGAGTCTACGGATGGCCGCAAACAACCGTGAGATAGAGAGTGTAGTCTTATCGATCCACAAGAAACTGTCATAGAGGAGAGAGCTTCAAGAGGAGAGAAGAAAGCTCATGGAGAGGCCGCAGATCGCCCGCGTGCGTCCAAACAAAGTATTACCTTAGCGTGTTTTGGTGGCTCATGGATGCAGGAGAGCATTTTAGGTTTCAAGAAGGAGTCTAACCACATGATAAGGTCCAAGATCGATAGACGGTCGAGATGTAGGACTCGAGGAGAAGGAGACACCTTTGGATCAAAATGGACCGATGGATGTGGGCTGAAAAGGCCCGAAGGGCTGTGAAGTGAGAAATGGCACTTCTCTTCAATAAAACTCCTCATTCTGAAAGACAATGAAAGGGCCCACCTGGTTAAATTCATTTTGAAGGGCAAATTTCTTCATGCTGAAGAAATAGTTCATTTTTGAACTAGTTTTGTAAGGCCACTTTGGAAGTGGATGACTTTGGCTAGAAAGGGGCTTTTGGGGCCAAATAAAGGCCATTTTGGAGCCTGTAAAAGCCTGCACAGAGCTGATGGATAGAGCAACGACATCATTAAGGGAGAAATACATTTTGATGCATTCTTGACACCGTTCTATGGAGCGGGAGATGCGTGATCCAATGAGGTACTTTGTGTGAAAGATTCAACTACTTTTGATCATTTTGTCAATATTTCCATATTTGGCATATTGAGGCCAAAACTTGTTTTAGACTTAGAGAATAACTTTTCAAAGTTCATTAGTCTAAATTTCATTTGAATAAAAACTTTTTGAAAGTGTGGAAAGTTTTGGAGGCGAGTTGTAGGAAATTCAAATTTGAATAATTGGGTACATTGAATCTAGACCCTAGTAGGGTTAGCATTTTGGAGGGAAAGCCAAGTGGGCAAATAGGGTTTGGACCTGTTATAAAAGGATGTAACTCATCAAGAGAGTGGTCTTCTCTCTTCTTGATCTCATTTCATGCTTATACATGGTTCTCTTGGGTTCTACTATCCATTGGTGCACTATATTGGTGATTGCATGCAATTTTATGTGTAGAATGATTCATAAATGTTATTTTTGGTTTCACATGTGTGAATTACAGTAGCTTGCTAGTTTTGTATGGGTAGCAACAGTACTTTATCATTTCATTCAAGTTTTATCAAGTTCTATTAGTGATGCCAATTTTTCTACATTGGTGAGATTGGTAGTGTATTTCTCTTTTCTAACCAAAGATCTTTCAAGTTGATTGGATAACCCTCTTTGATACTCTTCAGAATCTGACCACGCTTCCAAACCTGTTCATGGCTGCCCACGACCAATTGATAGACTAGTTAATGCTAATCAACTAGTTAGTTAGTCTCTGTCATTGTTATTCATTTAAGCTGGGCATGAAGCCCGTTGAGCTTCCAGTTGGCAGCGCGAAAGATTCCTCTTCGTGTGTTTTCATTCTTTTCGTTTTTTTTCGTAGTTTTTGTTTTGCGTCCATCTTAGTTCACCATTTCTGACACTCCCTCTTGAACCTTGTAGCTTTGTTCGTTCAATCCAATTGCCTCTCTTTGCTTGGTAAAGAGTGGCTTGTCGAGCGGTTTTGTGAGGAGAACTGCAATCATTCTTTTTGATTTTATGAACTGGACCTGGAGCTCTCCTTTCGAGATCAAATCTTGAATGTGATGGTACTTCAGAGGAATGTGCTTCGTCTTTGAATGGAAGATAGGATCCTAGGATAGATAGATGGCACTCTGGGAGTCCATCATCATCATGCTTGGCCCCTCTTGTGGTATTATGATTGCCTCCAACATCATCCACAGCCACACTATCTCATTCGCCACTTTTGAGGCTGCGACATACTCAGCTTCACAAGAGGATTGAGCTACCAGAGTTTGCTTTTTGCATATCCAGCTAATTGCAGCTCTGCACGCTATTGTACATCCTCCAGTAATGGACTTGTTGTCATCCTTGCAGCTCGTCCAGCTCGCATCACTGTAGTGATGCAGCTCGAATCCTTTCTCCTCATTTTTAGCTCTGTAGGTTAATCCAATATTCTGGGTACCCTTCAGATACTATAGGCGTTTGGCCATTTGCCAATGTGCTAGACCAGGATTGGAACAAAATTGGCTCAATGTGTAAACATAGAAGGCCAGATCCGATCTGATACAAATTGTCAAGTACATCAGACTCCCGATTAAGTTCTGGTAGGGTATACCTGCCATCTTCTATTCTTCTTCTTCTGTTTTTGGGCAATCCTGGTTCATGAGCTTGGCTCCAACTATCATTGGTGTGGCTTTCTCTTTGCAATCCATCATGTGGTACTGCTTCAGCACTTTTCTGGCATATTCTGACTGACTCAAGTGCATTTCATGATTTGTTTGATCTCTTCTGATCTCCAGCCCTAGGCATTTTATTGATTCTCCAATATCTGTGATTTTGTAGCTTTCAGAAATCTGACTCTTCGCATCTTTGATTAGCATCAAGGAATTTTCTATCATCAGTGAATCATCCACGAAAATGGTCAGTATCACAAAATCCTTTCCTACTCTTTTGATGTAGACATTACAGTCTGGTTGAATAGGGTTGAAGTCTAGAGACTTCAAAAGACCATCAAGCTTTTTGTACCAGGCCTGTGATGATTGTTTTAGACCGTAGATGCATCTCTGCAATCGACAGACATATTGTCTATTGTCGGGGTCTTCATAGCCTTCAAGTTGCTTCATGAAGATTTCCTGGTCTAGATCTTTGTGGAGAAAGGCTGTTTTCATGTCAATCTGGTGAATTTTCAGATTGTACTGTGTGGCGTATGCAAGGAGTAGCCTTATGCTTGTCATCTTCACCATGGGGGAATATGTGTCGAAATAGTCGACACCATATCTTTGCGTGTAGCCCTTTGCGACAAGCCTTGCCTTGTAGCGGCCAATAGTGCCATCTGATTTTAGCTTTTTCTTGTACACCCACTTGTAGTAAACTATTTTCCTATTTTCTGGCAGTGGCTCTAATGTCCATGCCTCGTTTTGCCTCATCGACTCAATCACCTATGACATTGCCTGCTTCCAAAATTCTCCCTCTGGACTCTGGATAGCTTCTTGGTATGTTGCTAGCTCTTCTATGAAGCTGCAATACTCAAATTGCATGCCTTTGCTCCATTGAAGATTGTCAGAATAGTGGTCTAGAGGTCTTCTTTGTCTTGTTGACCTTCGAGGTTCGTTTCGTCGTTGCTTAGACATTTCTTGTTCGTGGGGTCGATCCTCTGCTTCCTGCTGCTCTGGAATCTGGGGCTCTGCATTCTGATTTGATGTATGTCCTCGATCTCTCTCTTGAATAGGCAGTAGTGTGAAGATCTCATGGCCTCTTTCGTCTTTCAGTCCAGGGAATGTGGACTCGTCGCACTTCACATCTCTATTTGAAACAACCTTCTTTGTGGTTGGATCGTAGAGCCTGTACACATGTGTTCCATTCGAGTAGCCGACCATGATTGTTTTCTCAGATTTGTCATCGAGCTTGTTTCTCTTTTCCTTTGGAATGTGCTTGTATGCTGCACATCCAAACACTCATACATATGACAGATCAGGCTTTCTGCCTGTCCACATTTCGTATGGTGTTTTGTTCTCCAATGTTGTCGTTGCAGATCTGTTCTGTAGGTGTACAGCTGCAGCTATTGCCTCGGCCCAGAATTGACCTAGCAATTGAGCTTGTGCCATCATGCATCTGGCTCCTTCGACTAGCGTTCTATTTTTTCTTTCTGCCACACCGTTGTATTTTTAGGTGTGTATGCAGGAGTGAACTGGTGTTTGATCCCCTGTTCTTTGCAGAATCTTAAGAATTTTGTGATTTTGTATTCACCTCCATTGTCAGATCTAAGGATCTGTATCTTTTTTGAGGTGTGTCGCTCTGCGAATGCCACGAATTTCTTGAAAGAATCAAATACTTAGTAGATCATGGTCATTCGGCTGTAATCATCTATGAACGTTAGAAAATATCTCAAACTTGAGAGCGAATCTGTTTTCATTGGTCCACACACATCAGAGTGGACGAGCTCAAGAACTTCTTTGGCTCTTCTCCCTCGTGTGTGAATGGATTCCAATGTTGCTTGCCTTTCTGACAAGCTTCGTAGAACTCAGCCTCTGGCCTTGAAATCTTGAGACCTGTGACAATGTCCTTTCTGCTTATGTCATACAGGCTCCGCATGTTCAGATGATACATTATTCTATGCCAGAGCTGATCTTCGTTTTCTGAAGCATTTAATATGCTTTCAAAGTTGTTGATTATTTTGGCCTGGTAGAGATTTCCTTCTCTGCATCCGACTGTCAGCAACTTGTTTGTCGTCGACAAGTCTTGTCGTCGAACAAAACTCAAATGCCTAGATCTGCCATCTTGGAGACAGATAGTAGATCCTTTTTGAGTGAGGGCTCATAGAGTGCTCCTGGCAGCTCTACTTGGCCTAACAGTGTTCGTAGCTATAGAGAGCCGATGCCTTTGACATCGTGTCTGCTCCCATTGCATAGAGTTCTCGGTCACTGACCAGATGCCTTCGCCCTTCAGGAGTGTTTTGATTTTGAATTTTCAGATCTTGTAATTTGCACCATCAAGACTGATTGCTACTTTGGTCTGGATTGTCGTAGCCATATTGTGTTGTCTGGAAGAATCACTGCTGGGATATAAGTAGTGATAACTTGTAGGCTCTGATACCTGTGAGAACTTGAGGCCTGATGAGATGACTCGGCCGGTGCTTCTTCGTAAACCGAAAGCACAGAATCCAGGTGGAAGCCATGGATTATGTTTTCTAGGTGAGAAGTGGCTAAGAGGGACAATAGAGAGCCAGCGGTGAACTACTGCTTAGTATTGGCCTTAATAGCTCGCTTGAGCTCACCAGAAACAGTCTTGAACCAGCTATATAGTTCAAGAGGGCTTTTGGCCAACTTGGTGTGGGACTCCACTATCCTGTGAAGGATTTGAGATGTGATGCAGTCTTTTATGAGGTTGCCAACCATCAGGAAATGATTCAACAATTGGGCAACTGCGTGGATGGAAGGCTCAGTGATGGCTTCCAAAAGGTAGCCATCATTGGTCCAGTGCAGATTGTTGGTGAGGTCAATGTATGGCTTGATGGCCTGTTTGGCGTGACTGTGATTGGGTGAGGATTGTGTACCGGATGAGATTTCTATAGCTGCAAGTGCGGCCTCAGTGATGCGCACTTTGTGTGTGGCTCCTTGGAAGGTGATATAAAACTTGGATTTCTCTTCCTTCCACGTACTGAAGGCAAGAGTGATGAAATCCATATTGATACGACCCAAAAAGGCTCTCTCATGAATACCCATTGCAGTGAGTGAGTGACCATGCTTGTGCTAGGAAGAATCATGATGTCCGTTGCAGATGGGACATCACGATGCATAGTATAGTGCGGAGACTGGGAAGTATCGGTAGAAGACATGATGATCAGAAAGAATTATAAACATGTGAGAGTGTATCAGAAGGCAATGTAGGAAATTTGGAAGGCTTTGGTTGCAAGAAAAATTTGCAAGAGCTTCGCTAGCACAAGTGAGGAATGAATCAAATTCAGCCAACTTATAGGTAAATTTGGTGGGTCCATTACAATGAATAGTAGTTTGGCTAATCAATTCCGAACAAAAATTTGCAGGCATGTACAGTACTGTAAAAATAGGCTGTAAAAATCTCAACGAAGGTTTCTAGGGATCTGAAACTATCAGGCGACCATTTTTCAGGGATGGCGAAGGATGAACCTTCACCCAGGAGGGTCCTTCGCCTAGGTACTATCATAAATGCATTCTTTCACAATCTATACCTATGGACAACCTAATTTTGACATTTCAAGATCATCTAGTAGGTCGACAAAGGTTCATAATGAGGTTATGATGCTCTGCGAAGGTTCTCAAAATGGCATATCACTGAACATTCGTCTGACTAAAAAATTGAATTTTCTCTTGTCAGAAACCTTCGCCCACCTTAATTTAGATAAATCAAGGGTGGATGTACAGTCTGAGAGCTCAGCGAAGGTTTCTGATACTGTATTGGCCAAATCTACCCAAAATAATGATTTTCTAAGACATTTTCCATAAAAAATATTGTGCTTCAATTTCCTTATGCTTATGACTTCCTGACTTTTGCTCATCAGTCTTTCCTTATTTATTTATTTTTTTTGAACTGTCTTTTTCCAAAAAACTCAGCAAATTAAATACTGAAAACAAAAAATTGAAAAACAAATAAAATTAAGAAATATATTGAGATCAGGTTTGCTGAACTGGCGGAGCAGGCTGCCAAAACTTGTGTTATCGACTGCCATTTACCGGAGTATCAAATCGTTTTCCATCCAAGTGCTCAAGATTTACTACACCATAGTTCAAGATTTCCTTCACTTTATACGAGCCTTCACTAGTAAACTTCAACTTACCCTTGATCAGCTTGGTTGTGTACATCAATGCAAGATCTCCTGCTTTCAGATCTTTTTTGTGCAATCGATGATCGTGCCATGCCTTGCGGTGGGCTTTCTTTGCTGCTAAAGCATGAACTGCCATCAATTGGGTTTCACATAATTTGTGCAACGCTTCATGACGGAGTTGTAAAGACATATCATCATTTAATCGTTCCGTTGCTGCTATGTGTAAAGATGGGATTAAAAATTCAATTGGCATAACATCATCTTGACCATAAACTAGTTCAAAAGGTGTTTGATTTGTACTATTTTTGTAAGCGGTTCTAAATGCCCATAATGCTGCATACATTTTATGTTCCCAATCAGATCGACTCGCTTCAACTAGCTTTGTCATAATGGTGCAGAGAATCTTATTAGAAGATTCAGCCTGGCCATTCCCTCTGGGATAATAGGGAGTACTAAATCTGTGTATAACAAAAAAATCTTCCAGTAAACACTTTATGGTTTGATTAACAAAGTGTGTACCCCGATCACTGACAATTTTGATCGGACATCCAAATTTGATTATAATATTTTCATATAGAAACTTGGCCGTAGATTTCACATCAGCCACTTTGACAGCTTTGGCTTCAACACACTTGGTCATATAATCAGTTGCGACGATAATGTATCGGGCTTGATATCCTTGCGCAGCAAGATGAATAGGACCAACATAATCTAGTCCCCATTTTTCAAACGGTGCTTGCGATAAAACCGGATGTAAGGGTTCATAATTATGTCGAGTAGGCCGTCATGCTCGTTGGCAGACATCACATGTTTGAATAAAATTTTCTGTGTCCTTATGAAGTGTAGGCCACCAACAACCAGATTGCAAAAGTTTGCGAACAATAATATCTGTGGAGAAATGTCCTCCACCCATGCCATCATGTGAAAACATGATTAAATCTGGTACTTCATGCGGTAAAACACATTTTCGTAAAATAATTCTGGTACTTCATGCGGTAAAACACGTCTTTGTTGTTGAATAATTCTTCTCTGGATCTGTAAGCTGTCTACTTGCATGGGATAATCCTTCTTATAGTCACCTGGCTGAGTCCGTGCGAAACCCATATCTGGCATTTTTCTGGATTTAGAGAAATCTGATATTTGCGGCATCTTTCAAATACTTTCTCCAATCAATCCAGGTGGTTTGTATCTGTACTATGAACTCCCAAGTCGTCCAAGTAAATTTCAAGAAATTTTGTGCAGATAATTTTTAAAGGCAAATTGCATTACTCTTTGGAATGAACTTGGTGCATTATAGAGTCCAAACGACATTACTTTGTAAGCATAGGTGTCCCATTTTGTTGCAAAAGCAGTTTTGTGGCAATCGACAGGTGCAATCTTAACCTGGTTGTAACCACTAAATCCATCCAGGAAACTATAAGCTTCCGCTCCAGCAAGGCGATCCAAAATGCTTTCAGTAAAAGGTAACAAAAAGTGATCCTTCCGTGTCACTTTATTCAATGCTTTGAGATTCACATAGATTTGCAATTTCCCATTTTTCTTAGGAACAATGACAATCGGTGAAATCCATTCTGTATGCTCGATCTCATAAATGAAATCGGCGTCAAGCAATCTCTGAAGTTCTTTCTTTATCAGATCTGCCACATTAGGATTACAGCGATAGAACTTCGTAACCTTTGGAACTGCATCAGGTACTAAAGGTATGGTATGTTCAATCACTGATGTTGGAATACCCTTCAAATCTTGATAATTCCATGCAAAGCAATCTTGATACTTAATAAGTAACAAACGGAGTGCTCGATACTGTTCATGAGTAAGTTGTGATCCCACTTGTACAATCTTTTTCGATTCTCCTGGTCCAGCAAGATTCATTGGCTGCGTCCTAGCTGGGCCATCGTAAACCTCTTTAGATTCCGGCATGTGTTCTTCAGGTTCATGATGTGCTTTAGGTAACATGATAACCACATCATCCAGTGTATAACGTTTAAAATGCTCTAGCATATCATGCTAGACTACATTTGCTTGTTCTTTTTCGAAAGGACTTGTCTTGGATCTTTGTTTAGTCTTCTTAGCAGGAATTGATCATGGAGGTGATGACTTTCGGGATGATAAATCTTTCTTCTCAGGTGAAGACTTCCTAGACGATGATGTCTTGCTGGAGATCTGACTTGAAGAATCATTCTTGACTTTTCCTTTGCCTTTATCTAATAGAGGTGGCACTTCCTTTGAATCGATCTTTTGAGGGGGATTTTCCCATTTCAGGACCATATTATAATGTTGCTTAGCTTGTTTCTTCGTCATCAAACCTGTGATCCTGTCTCCCTTCAATGTAACTGCTTTGGGTGATTTGATTGTTGGTTCATCATGAACATTACGCACTCCAAATCTGGTCGGATCCATATGATGTAGAATCTGTTCATCCGTAAGCTCTGCATTGCCAACATAAGTTAAGGCATGGCTCACTGGTATGAGATCATCCTCAATTGGATCTGGTATAGGTTCCGTTGATATCCAGACTACATTCAACACATTTAGTGGAAACATGATTGGCGTATCCAATGTTCAATCTAATAAGGAAATCTCGCTCAACTCTGATTGAATATCTTGTTGACACATATATCCTGTTGTACAATCAATTGTTGCAAGAGCTTCATTCCAATTGACAGTATCCATTTGAGAATCATAGTGAACTCCCAATTTTTTCTCTGGTCGATCGCAAGTGTGATCCATTGTTGATGAATCATCATCCGCTTTTTGAACCACTGGTCTGATAGTCCAAGTCGTAGGATCAACTTTAACTGCATGTTCACGATTTTCAAAAGTGATTTTTTCGGTACCTTAGTTATGAATTACTTGCGCAACTCATGGTGCTTCTAGTAAGTCCATCACGACGAAAGGAATGACGAACTGTACTCCTGCAATCCTGACAGGTATATCTTCTACCATTCCTCATGGACGACCTATCGTTTGATCAGCTAGCTTAATAGCAAAAGTAGCAGGCTTAATCTTTGTAAGGCCCCATTTTGTACATAGCTTTGTAGAAATCAGGTTAACTCCTGAATCACCATCTATCACGGATGCTTCTTTAGAAAATTGTCTATGTTGTATCGGCAGAGTGATATTCTTTTGTTCACTTTCCCAAGCGGCTCCAACATGGAGTACATTGTTAGATTTTTCAAATCCAGCACAAAAAAGCGGCTCCTGATGGACTCCTGGTTCTTCTTGAGCTAACTTTTGTGCTAAGACTTCTTTTGCTTTTGGCACCAACTTTAGGAGCTCTCCCAATGAAATATTGATCTTGCTAGACCAAATGTTCATGAGTAATTCTGTATGCGGTGCTTCCGGTTCACTCATCTTGAAGGGTTCTTCGTGATGATGTAATTGATCATTCATATCCGTACGTAAATTTTTTGGAGGCTGCAATGGTGAAGACCGAACTTCAGCTGTTAGTTTAGCAGCATCAAGTTCCTCTTCTTCTTGCAGATGTTTAATCCACTGTCTCATATCCTGATATCTTCATTTTTCTGCATTAAAATTTGGATAGACTCCCGATGCTATTGGTGTATCGTTCAATGGTATAGAATCAGCAGGTATTGGATCCACTACTGGTTCTTTTTGCTCACCAAGGGTGCACTTGGTCTATTTTGAGCTACTGATCCTTGCTTGATTGTTATCAAATTTATAGGTGCTGCAGCTGGTGGTGGCTTCGGTCTTGCTGGACAGTCTTTATAGCAATGCCCATATCCACAATCACGACAGAATGGGACAAATTTTTCTTTATTTGGGCATTCTGCAACTCTGTGATTTTCTCCACATGCAAAGCATCCAAGTGGTGTTCTGGCCCAATTTCTCGAGGCTTGTTGTTGAGCGGTAGCATAAATGGCATACTGTTTTGAAGATCCACTTTCTTGATCATTACCATAGCTCCATTGCTCAGCACTTCCGTAAGGTTCTGGTTTCATCAAATTGGCAAGAGGAGTAGAGTGTTTTGGTGGGGCAAGCAAAGCTAGACGTTCCGGGTATCCAAGAGTAGATTGTCGTAGTCTTGCTACTGGATTTCCTCCATACTGTGGTTCTCAATATCCCATTTGGGCATACCGTTGCTGAATTATCCGAGGGTTGAAGTTTCAAAACGCAGTGTCATGGTCAGGTGAATTACATAGATGGCAAGCACTAATTTCCATTCGTTTTTCAATTGAGGACACTCGTTCATTGTGTGACTTTCTGTACAAATAGAACACCAGACATTTTCTCTGGTAGGAAAAGTCTTTGCAAACTTCTCAGGTTCCTTGTTCGCTTCTCCGTGGAAATTTTCCAATGCTTTGATCTTCTCATCAAATTGCAACTGCAATTTTTCCATCTGTTTCTGCTGGGTCTTCCCAAGTTTCTCGAACTCATTGAGCATCATTTCTACAGTAGCATTGACATTCGTTGATGCAATAGTGGCGGATGTCATAGTAGTCTGCCTTGTTGTATAAGGCAACATAATGACATTCGGCTCATCATCTGAATCTTCATCCTCCTCCCGAATTGCATCGTCCATAGCATTTTGCAAAAGTGCGTACTCATTATGGCGTTTCAGCTCACGTCTGATCCGTTTAGGTAGACCTGACAAAAACCACATAATCATAACATTTTCATTAATCAGCTTAGGTTCACATTCAGATCTAAGACGTTTCACCCTTTCGATGTAATCTCGAACCATTTTCCGCTTTTGCATTTTAATTTTAATTAAAAGTAAGAAAGGGTCTTCCATAAACTTTCGTAGTTTGAACCGTGTGATAAGGGCTCGTTTAATAACCTCCCAATCTGTACGCTCAGTTTCATCTTGGTTATAATACCAATCTTGTGCTGCACCTATTAAGGCCATAGGAAACAGCTTAAGTTTATCTTGAGGATAAATCTCACCATAGACCTCACAGGATTCAGCATAGATATGAAGAAATCTAACTAGATCTGTTAATCCATTATGTTTGGGTAGGTCTAATCGGGTCTTCTAACAATAATTGGATTGACCTCCTGTGGAGCACCTCCAGGAGTAGTTCCAAGGGAAACCATCTTTACAAATTTAGATCAAATCGATAATGAGATTGGATATAGATTTTTCCAAAAAACTATCTCAGATTAGATCTGCTAGCTCTATTCCACTTTTCAAGAATCTGATTCTATATGATGAAGAACTTTCCGAAATTCGATCAATCGATACTTCTCAAAAATGATAAATCTCTCAGAATCCAATTCAGAATATATAAGATTTGATCCAAATTTTGACAGAGACTTGATCTGGAAAATCAGAAACTAAAAATAGGACTGGCAAAGGTTCTCTAGGCGAAGGCTGGCTCGGCAAAGGTTCAACAATGCTATTTTGGGAAGAAAAAACTCTCTGAACGTTTTTCTAAAAATTTCTTGGAAAATAACCTTCGACGACTTCTCAGATGGAAGATCTGACAAAGATAAAACTATGAAAAATCGGACAAAGATTTCTGACACAAGAAAATACAGTTTTCGTAATCTAACGAAGGTAAAAATCAAGATTTTTTGTGATCTGATCAAGATGAATCTTTGCCAAACTCAAAAATAGTATTTTTCTATAAATAGAATGTTTCGGAAACTCGACGAAGGTTCTGGCGAAGGATCAAGAATAATATTGGTAATTTTGCAAAAAAGTGACTTTTTTGGCAAAAATATGACAATATGACAACTGATCCTCTAAAACCCTTTCTATTTTTGGTATTATTCTTTGCCGACCTGGCTAATAGATAGATCTGAATCACATCTAAGCACAGTGAATCAGGTGAAGGTTCTTTTTCTATATTTTTTGGGGTTTTGATAATTTTTGGTGTTTTTTGGTGGTTTTTCTGATGTTTCTGAAAATCTGTTGGGAATTAATCTTCGCCCTTCAAATTGAAGGTTTTGTAAACAAAACCAAAGGTGTCTGCAACTCGACGAAGGTTTCCTGAAAGAGGGTAAAAAGTTATGAGCTCTGATGACGCCTTTTGTCTCTTTTTGACCAAAATTGACAGATTTGACCGATTTTTGTTATTTTCTCTTATATCTCAGATCCAAATGGATCTTAAGATTGGTGATTGAATAGCTTTTCCTATTTAATTATCAGATTATATTTCAAGCAAGCAAATCCACTCAAATCAAGCAAAATCATTCCCAAACTAACCCTAAAATGCAGATTTAACACTTCATGCCATGACAAGATGCCTAATGCAAGCTAACCATAAACCAAACATGCTGCAAACTGAAAAATTGGCATAGCTCCCCGGCAACGGCACTAAAATTGTAGTGGGTTTCTTTCCTTGCCTAACCTGAATCCAAGATCTAGTCAATCTAGCAGAAAAGAGACGGAGTTAGTTGTCACACGTAGGCTCGTTCCTATGAGAGCGATAGTATAGTTCAGATTTTAACATGAATGAAGGATCTAACACTACATCCATTAACACTAAGCATTAACACATCCATTAACCCTACTTCCATTAATCCTAAATCCATAACAATGATAGAAACTTACTCTTCTCTCTCTCCTTTTCTCTCTCACAAAAAGCATAAGAAATAGCAATCCCAATAATGATCAAACCCAACAATTAGCAAATACAAAGGAAACATGAGAAATGGAAGCAAAGAGAGGAAGAACAAGGACATGCATCAATCCATTTCTAAAGAAAACCAATCTGCTTTTATTGAAATGTGGAAATGAACATCAGGAGCAACTTGAGTTGGTCTCTTTTTATAGTAGAAAGGAGGACCCTGGCCTCTGAATCCTAGTGGTCCAGTCTTGCCTCTCGTTTTATTCAGATTAAAAAGTGTGGGAACCATCAAAATTGGAGGGAAACCCAACTTTATTCACTAACTTGACATTTAGACCCTTCCTGTCAGGTGATGGGCTTCCTGGTGGAAATGTATCCCATGGTACATCCTTCTCCTTGTGTTTGTCACCTACATCTTCAATCCTTCTTGCACCAAAAGGTTTGTCTCTACCTCTCCAACCTGTTTCTTGGAGTTGAGTAGTAGTATCTTGAGATGTATCCTCATGTTCATCACTTGGAAGGTCAATGAATGGATCATCGTCAGGAGGTATCCTCACTATACCATCTTTCCCACTGGATGTGTCTATCTTCTCAGCATCCTCGTCTTCATACATCTTGGATTCATCAAAGATAACATCACGGCTTACATGGATTTTGTTTTCCACTGGATCAAAACATCTATAGCCCTTCACATGTTCATCATATCCTAGGAATATACACTTGATAGCTTTCACATCAAGTTTACGTCTCTCTTCCTTAGGAATGTGTACAAGGGCAACTTACATCCAAAGATTCGCAAGTGGTTCACCTTTGGCTTCTTCTTCGTTAATGCTTCCTCAGGTGTTATCTTTGGTATGGCAATGGTAGGACTTCTATTTTGATGATAGACTGCCGTACTGCATGCTTCTGACCAAAAATCTTTTGGTAGTTTCATCTCAGCTAGCATAGATCTGGCACTTTCCACAATCGTACGATTCTTGCGCTCAGCTACACCATTGAGAGCAAGAGTATGAGCTTGCGTAAGTTGTATTTTAGTCCCACATTGATCACAAAGATCATTGAAGTCATTAGACTTGTACTCACCTCCACTATCTGATCTTAGGACTTTGATCTTCCTACCTGTCTGATTTTCGATTAATGCTTTGAAGCTCTTGAAATTGTCAAATGCATCTGATTTCTTCTTCAAGAAGTAGATCCACGTCTTACGTGACATATCATCAATAAAGGTCATGAAATAGAAGGCTTTACCTAAGGACATGGTCCTCATAGGCCCGCATAAATCTGTGTGGATTAAATCTAGGATGTTCTTTGCTCTTGCAACAATACCTTTATTGAAACTCTCTCCATGTTGCTTCCCATATACACATGATTCGCACATTGATTTCAAGTGGGCTTCTATGGTAGGCAATCCTGTTACCATCTCCAATTTTCTCATCAAACTGAGGCTTCCCAAGTTCAAGTAACCAAGCCTCTTATGCCACAACTCAGTTTGCGATGGAATGGACGATACAAGTCCATGTTGCCCCTTGATTGTAGCATTCAACCTGTACAATTTTGTATTGGGATCCCTTACTCCATCCGCAATAACTTTGAACTTTTGGTTCACATCCTTCACAAAGCAACGATCATGGGCGAATTCTACTTTCAACTTTTGATCAATAATGACTCCAACAAAAAGTAGATTTCTTTTCAAATCTGGTACGTAAAGTACCTCCCTGATCATCCTACTTTTGCCATCAAGTAGTTGAATTGAAACGGTGCCTATCCCCTTGATCTTTCACACATCGCCATTTACTTGTGAAATGGGCATTCCATTATCCAACACTTTCAAGCTACTGAACCAATTCTTGTTATCTGTCATGTGTCTTGTGGCTCCCGAGTCAATATAACACGCTTGATCATCTTGATTAGATGACAATGCAGATATGAAGATGCTAGAGTCTTCAATCTCACCCTCATCGACAAGGTTACCTACTTGTTTTGGTTTCCCCTTGCCTTGTTCCGCCAGGAATTTGCGACATTCACTCTTCCAATGGCCCTTTTTACCACAATGGAAGCACTTGCCTTTCTTCTTGGTCTTACTGGAAGATCCCTCATCCTCCTGAGACTTGGAAAATTGCTGTTTAAATTTCTTCTTGCCCTTTTCCTTGCCAGCATTAAGCTAGTGTAAACGTCTCCTCAACTGAGACATTTCTCCCTTGCAAAAGCATGTGAAGCAACCACAACCACCGAATCTAACAATGCCCTTGTCGATTTTCACCTTGAGAGGCCCCCTCCAAGCGTCCCTTGAGCTTGGTTAGTTCGAACTTCCAAAAAGTTGAACCAGTATATATGAACTGTTTCACCATGTCCGTCGGGATAATGCGGCACCATGCATGGCTCTCTCCTGTGGTTGGCTTCTCTCTCTCAATTTCTGCCAATTAAGAGTTTCACGATGCCTCATTGCAAGTTTTTTGCATCTTCTAGCTTTTTGAACTATTTTTTCAGTTTGAAAAGACTTCAAAATTTAGTGAATTTGGACCCAACTCAACTTTCAATATGGAAAATTTTATTGAAGTTGAAGCCTGATTTGTGTTTCAACATCCTTCAGGCCCCTTCAAGGTCCTTTTAAAAAGAATCCACTGGTTCTCTTGGATCCGATGGTCCAAATTCAATGCTAGAGGTTCGATCTCTATCGTTGATCATGATGGACACTGATCCGACGATTCGTGCACTGTCTTCACTCCTTGCAGCCGCTGGCCCACCTTAGAACACTGAGAGGAAACTCCTCTTCCACGCGCGAACAGACCCGCAAGATCACCTCTTCTTTCCATCTCCTTGCAAGCTATGGCTGCAGGCTATAAACTGGTCCAATTTCTTAGCTGATCCACGATGCTCCACGGACTCTGAGGATTTGCTACTTTGCACTAAGGCGCCCTTCTACAGGCTTTTACAACTTCAAAAATGGATCAGTATAGAGAGAAAACTTTGCTTTTATGCTTCCAAACCCTAGGCCAGGGTTTTTCTCACAACTTTGATCTTGGCTTGCTTTTCACAGCTCTCTGGCTGGCCAAATCAACTGCTCTGAGGTCGCCCTACTACTGAAAGCTGATGTTTCAATCCATTTGTCAAACGGTGTCCGTTCAAATGCACACCGATTGCAAACACCAAGCAACTCCTCTACGAAATTTTTCAGAATTCAACTTCGTAGATTCTACTAACCAATCCTGTCACTGAATCCTCACACAGTCTCAAGCTTACCAAGCTTCTGTGTGCTAGAATCTATGCACCAGTGTTTCACTTTCCGTCTACAACCCGCCATAAACCCCGAACTCTCAGAAGACAGTTCTCCCGAAGCTCTCTTCAACGATGATGCTGTACAGTGTACCCTCCCTGTACGGCTTTGATACCAACTTAGAATTTGCTTCGAATAGGAACGCAAATCATGCTACACAATAACACAGACAGAAAACACTCTCCACAACAAGCTCACATAGCAACTGTATTTCTCAAAATGAAATTACACTGTACATATAGTTGTTCACTCAGGAAATCCGTGCATGATCCAGGTTGCCGTTGACGGGACACGTGTCCTGTCGACTTGCCTCGTGGCGAGGCCAACTGATCCTTATCAACTAATAGGACCCACAGTACAGTAACACAGTGATTCTACTTTAATTCTAACTGAGATGTGTTTGGAGGCTATTCTACATTTGTCATTTTTGAATTCTATGTGTTCTTGAAGCTTCTCTTTAAGCGCTTTCTTGATGTAATTGGTGATTGCCCAATGTTTTAAATGATCAATAAAATGAAGAATACTATTTTACTTTGCTTAATTTGATGAAGATTTACCAATTTTATCTAGTTTCTTGATTTCTTGTTTTGGCATGCTAATTTGATGTTTAAGAAAGGATTAGATGCTTGAATGCTAAGATTGGCACATGACATAAGATTTATGGCTCAATATACCTCTGAATTTTGAAAGAGCACTTGGAATAAAAAGTAAACAAGCAATGAATCTTTCTATTTCAATGTACTTCATTAATTCAATGGAAAGGATGGACCAAGGATGATAATTGATAATAAAAAAAAAGACTTGAGAGCATAAAGAAGAATTTTTATAAATTCCACTTTTGAGGACAAAAGTTGTTCAAGGGGAAAAGAATGTTATGTCCATGCCAAGTATCAACCATTCGGAATAATCCTTAAGGTGGATATTCAATACTCTAGTGTTTGAAGTTTATTAGTTACGCCTCGATATTTCAATCTAGGCCAAAAATATAATCGATAACCTTGAGAGGGCTTATGCACTTCAATCATGACTTATCGATTAGTGCATGGTGTTTGATGTTCATATTGAAGTATAGGGGTATAAATAGTATTTGCCTTTGAGTTTAGTAATGGACTAGGGTTTTGAAAAGAGTTTTCCCAGGTCTTTTAGGATCTATATATATTTACTACTCCACTTCCGAATTTTGGTTTGTAGTTACTAGAATCCTCTCTTCTCGTGTATTTATTCATTGGGCTAGGGGGTGAATTAGCCGATGAGAGTTGATCTTTAGTTTCTCATTGGTGGAGTGATTTTGGCTCCACAACTAACATTATGATATTTTACAACAAGATCTTAAGAATCCACAGAAAGTGATCTTTATAGAAAGTTTGAAATATTTTCTTCTATTGTGTGTGTGATGTGGAATCTAATATGGGTCAGTGAACTTGGTGGTTGTAAAACGCAACAAAAATTGACAATAATGGCTACAAACAAGGTGGTATTCTTTTAAAAACTAGGTGCCTTAAGTCCAATGTAGTGGAAAAGGCTTGGAATTAGCCATTTGAGCCAAAGTCTACCCCTAACCCATGTTTAAGCTAGGAATGCTACGTAGTGACAATTTATCACTTAGAATCCCTAATTAGTAACTACGTATTTTTTTAAAACAAGAGCCAATTACTAATTTTTTTTCGCATATAGGTGCATACTACAATAAAAGATACAAGCATGCTAATAAACTGTAGCTCTACTTTTTCTCAATGAAAGGGCAAAGTGGTTGTACATAAACACTAAAATGACATATCCACAAGCATTCTTCAAATGAGACTACAAAATAGAAAATGAGCGAACTATTAGAATACAAAACTTACAACCATTCACTTTTAGAGATCCAACAAAAAAAAACAAGTAGCAAGCTAAACCAAACTACAGGATGGTATTATACATTAGCCCTAATACTACTACAATCTTTCAAAAAAGCCATAACTCACAAGAAAAATTCTCCACAACAATTTTGTACCTTTGGATGTAACAAAGCAACTTGATAGAGTGAGAAAAAGTTCACCACCCTGCTATGAATTTCAATATGAGCCACTTTATTATGATGCTCTCTCCCAAGCTTGATAAAGATAATGAAAAATGCCACACATTGTGATCTTTTGTCACAAGACAACCTTCAAGATATAGAAGTATTCTGACACTAATTGGTATTATCAAGTCCTCTACAATCTTCAATTGCTATTGGCATTTGTCAGTCACATACAACCATCAACACTTAGTTTGCTCATAGAAATCACGTCTTCATTGAATTAAATGATTGAACTTAAAATATGCAAGGGAGACTGTGCTTGTTCTAATGAAAGCCTCAAGCCACCTCTTCTTTCTTTGAAGTCTAGAAAAAATATATTTCAACCCTTATTTGGAATTGAACCATGATTTTACCCCTAGGTTTTGTCCCTTTTCTACTCATAAATGATGTGTGCTCTTTCCTACTCCTAGTCACCCTCTTACATATAACAAAGACAATTTTGTAGAGCAAGTTGAAGCTCATGTCCTTAATTTGATAGATCTCTAGTTTGCAACAAGCACATCTAGTTGTAGACTATTTAAGCTTCTCCATTTTCGGCCCCACTAGTTTTGCCCACTCAAGCTCTCATATTTGCTCCTACTAATGTACCCATGGGTGCAAATCATGACCACTTGGCTTCATCCCCTCAATTTACAACTTTCATAGAATAAATACTTCTTTGCTCAAGTTCTGGTCAACATAAGTGCAAATTTAAATCTTGTAGTATGGATGATTGGAAACATGAAGGAACAAAAAAAATCATAATCACTAAGGTCATAGGTTATATAGATAAGTGTTTGCTCATAACAAGAGAGACAAGTTCCCTACCACAAGACTAGGTATAGACATTCAGGACTAGCAAGGCCTCTAGAGATGTGTGGTGAGCAAACTTATGTTTTTGCGGTTTGATTTGGCCTCTTCTAGTAAGGTGTTGATTAGTAATTTTTGTATAGTTTTTGGATACGGCCGGCCTTTTTTGGTTTTAATGTTAGTATTGAGTTTCTTCTTGTTGTGTTTGGCATTCCTACATTTCTAAGTCAATGAAACATTATGTAGGAACTTGGTGGTGAATAATGATGCAAGATTTTGTCCTATGCTAACTAGATCTAATAAAATGGAAGATCATAAGAGATATGATTCACTTGTTGTAAGCCAAAGAAGAGATAGAGTCACATTCAAACTTGGAAATCTACATCAAACTTGGAGTCAAAGTTAGTCAAATTTGTAGTTGCACTCATAGATTCCAACTTCCAAGTAGTTCTATTTTGAAAGACATTTTTCAAAATGATAGGTAAGATTGTAGGAGGCTCTAATTGAAGAACAACTTAGTTCTTAAAACAACATTGTTGTTCTAAAACACAAAGGCCTTGCCTAAAAGATGTTACTTTGTTGAAAATGTATGCTATTGGTGTCTATGTTCACTCAAGAATACTCATATTCCATGTTCACTCAAGAATACTCATATTCCATTATCTGGCCTCGTGCATGCCCACCCGACCTTGCATAGATTGCAAGAATGATTAGCACTTAAATTACCTATAATCTATTATGACCCACCTTCAAAAGAGTCTAGATGCTTCACAAACTACATTGACCAACTTGAACACAATATTAAAATATGATAATTACAATGTAGCCTTTCTAAGACAAGGCCAAAAGTGTGGGTGATTACTAATAGGTCGCATGACTACACCCTCTTATGTTTGTAACTCTTTAGCAACATTATGTACAATACCACTGAACAGAGTAGCATGTGGGTTTAGAGGTGCATATCAATTTCCTCTTATTCAACTAGATCACCTTATTTAACTCGGTGACTCAATTTTTTTTTACTATTATTATTAAAAATTGAAATTTCACAAATTTATAGTAGAGTTGTGGACTCGGCACTATTGTGTATATTATTTGAAATATGTATATCACACCTAAGAACCTCAAGATTTTTTTAAGGTTGATTCAAAAGTCTTTAAAATCAAAATCTCATCATCCCATGGTGCAGGGCATTACACACGTAAAACTTTTGTGAAGCCCTTGGCCCAAAAAAAATCAATTAAAAAAACTCCGGCTTTAAATAAGAAAACCTTGGCCCTTGAGGCTTTGCCCGAATTCGAAAGAGGCCTGGACTCTCAAAAGCGGGAAAGCCGGCCTTGGGGGAGGCCGGCTTTCCCTTATACATAAGCATACCCAAGGTTTAGATCTAACCCTTATTAGGCATGGGTCAATAACTAGACCATGCTAATGCCCCCTTGTTGGGGGGGGGGGGGGGGGGTGATGTTCAACCCAAATTTCATAGGAAGGCCAGAGAAGACAACTTTTGGTACCTACCCTTCGACCTTTCAGCCTTGGCTTTATAAACTACAGAACTCAGAAGAGAGAGAGAGAGAGAGAGAGAGAGAGAGAGAGAGAGACGCACACACACACACACACACACACACACACAGAGGAATGGTATGAACGAGGAAGGGAGGCAGCGATCAACGCGATCAAGCGTGGCGAATAGAATGCGATTTGTGAGCTAATGCTTGCCATTGTATCATTATATGGAGACTCGTTTGGTTCCCCAGACCCACGCCATTGCCATCAGCTATGCAACTGTAGCTGCTGAGCGTAGGTGAAAGCCACCATGGCTGGCTCCACTGGTGTGGTTGCATGATTGAGTTGCTTCGTGCTGTGAATTTTCTATCTTATTTCGGTTGGTTGGGTGATTGAAAGTGTCAGCATATGTGGGCATGTGTCGGATTCAGATATGATGTACTTGAGTGTAATTGGTATGCTGCGAGACGTTGCATAGCATAGATATTGAACATGTATATGATCCATCAACGCCATCAATGACGAGAGGACATGACATATTAGATGTTGCCAATCTAGAATTGGATTTTGAACCGTTGATACCGGGCCTGCCAAATGCTGTAGCTCTTAATTGCCTTGCTAGGTTGCCGCGAGCAATGTACTCGACTCTCAACGGTGTTTCAAGGTCGTGGCGGCGAGCTCTTTCCAGCGAGCAGCTATTCAGAACACGTCATGAACTTGGTTGCACTGAGCCATGGATTTATTGTCTCTTCTGTAGTCATGAGGGACCGTCGAAACATGTGACATCTTTGATTGAAGCTTACGATCCTGTGCACAACTTGTGGTTGCCTGTTGGCAGGATGCCAGGACTGGCAAACTCCGAGATGCTTAAAGGCTATGGATCAGTTGGGTTGAATGGAAAGTTGTACATTGTTGGGGGTAGGATTTGCAGCAAGGGCTCCTCATCTGAAGTAGAAAAGGATTTGCGTATAAGTAAGGACGTATACGCATACGACTGCATCACAGGAGCCTGGAAGCAATGTACGAGCATGCTGATACCGAGAGTAGATTTCGCTTGCAGTGTATGTGATGGAAATATCATCATTGCGGGAGGAAGAGATACAATTAACCAAGAAAAAGGTGTTGCCACAGCAGAAATGTATATCCCGGAGAAGGATGGATGGATTTCCTTGGAAAAAATGAGTGCTGGAAGATATAAATGTGTAGGTCTTACTGTCAGCAACAAAATCTATGTCATTGGAGGATTTACATCTTCCGATGACGATGGACAAACGTCCCCACGGGCACTCGCATGGAATAGATGCTCAGTGGAAATTTACGATCCTGCAAAAGGCAAGTGGGAGTTTGTGAAAGGAATGTGGCAGATTGACATTCCTCCATATCAGGTTGTGAATCTTGAAGGCCAGCTTTATAGCTGTGGCGATCTGATGAACTCTTGGAAGGGCTCCATAGATATTTATGATGGGTTTTCGAATATGTGGAAAACAGTAAGAGGTTCTCGTCGTCGTTTGCGTGAAGATCTGGCGTGTAAGGAAGGGCTTATCTTGCTGCGGCGATATGTGACAATGGCAGCCATCGGAAGGCAGCTTTACTTTTTGGCTGGCTATTGCCAGTCTACAAGCTATGGATCATCGATCTGCCTTGACACAGTTGATATCTTCGACATTTCAGGTGATGAGAGCATTGAGAAATGGAAATCTTTGAAACCTATACCCAGACCTTGTAGAGAAATCTGCAGTCCATGCTGTGTTGTTGATGCTTAGATCCAGATTTTGCATGGTCACTCCTCACTCGACTTTCGCAAGCTCTTACTTTGTTTCCTATCCTTGTAAATTATGCACCACATTTATCTGATAGATCCAATACAGTTCATTTTTCTGTTTAAACAAATCCCTCATCTTCAGAGCCCAATTCCAATTTGTTATCTATCTCCAAGTTTTTTGGCCTTGGAATTGGATTTCTAAGCCATCCTTTGTCTTCAGCTAGTCAGCATAAGTTTGTAAGGGAGACAAAGTGTAGGACATGCCTTGAAAAAGTGTAGCCTTGAAGAAGAATTGAACATGCTTATATTCTACCTTGGACATTCTCATAAATAATGACCTTGTATAGTTATTATACAAATGGAAGTGATGCATTCCACACATTGGTGTACTTGCTAGTCACATACAAGAGCAATATGTCCAAATGTACATGATCCATTGACAAGCTCTATGTACAAGGACCTCGCAAAAGAGCTAGTACAATTACACCTTGGATTGGAAACTTGCACCATCTTCAAACATTGTTCCAAGCTTTAGAATTTGTACATGAGATTTGATATTGGAAAAACATTATCTAACTTTTAGTGCAATGATCTTTAACTTTATTGGTCACCTTAATTCTCTCACATAGAGATTGGGAGAGGGCATGTGACAATTATCTTAACATATGACTAAAATGTTCCTCAAGTTTTGGTCTATTCTTTTAAAATGTCAATGTTATTGATTCTTGATTATTGTTTCAATTGCTCTATGTTTTTCTTAATATGTCTTTTTTTTATATGGAAATCATAATGGCTAATAATAGTTTTGTGTTTATAAGGTTTTCTGAACTGTAGACACTACTGTAACATGTGAGTGTTCCTCATTGCCACGAGTTAGCTTGTATGGCTTTTGGTTTGAAATGTACATAGTGTTGCAGCTAGCATTTGAAAGCTCTGACAAACATCACCTATCAACAATTTTCATTGCAAACTAATGTCTAGTGACTATTGTGCATAGTTAAGACTTCTATTTGTAGTCCTTGTTAACTACATCACTAACGCCTTACTACTTGATGATTGTATAGTTTGACAATATTGCATAGGAGCCTTTTCCACTAGTTTGTATTTCACAATAGTATAATCGAAGATGAACTACTTGCATATTGTATGAAGTACTCTTTTGCAAGTTTGGACTTTGAAGTTCATCTTCTAATTATTTATACTTTGAATGATCACTTGGTCATTGTATTTGTTTGTTTGGTTAGAAGTTTGTATGTAATCTTTTAAACTCAATTCTCCTTTCAAACAAAAAACACAAGATCAAGTAGTTATTATTCTTCATTTCAGTTAATTGGTTTGTGAAATGGTACAATATCAGCATACTTTATTATTAATGGGTAGTTGATGCTCACTAGCACCTTAATGGTCAACTATCTTGCTACATTCTATTAATTCCAAATTGAGCCTTAGAATGAGATTTCAAGATTCAAGCATTTGGCTTCTTTTAAGGTGGTACTTGATTTAGTTTTACTCTAGTTCTATATATGTAGTGTAGCTATCCCAAGGGGAGCTAGGAACCACAAGTTAGCTTTCCATCTTTCAACACTTGTCAGTTGGAACTACAAGGAGCTCTTTACGTGCCAACACTCATAAGAGACTTGCAGTGACTAAGCTTGTAGAGATAGCCACATCGTCTATCGAAAGCTAAAACTTCCCTAGACTTGTTGAGTATGGTGCAACCCTCTATATCGAAATTCGACCCTCTGACCAGAATCAGTGCTTCTGCTTATCGGAAGTAGATTCTTGGTAAGGTTAGGAACATGAAAAATGTTGGACAACAACTTCACTTCACCTTTCTAGAACTCGACTCTGACTGTTCCTTCACCTTCGATAATGTGAGATGAGTTGTCTCCAAGTTGCACAACTCTTGAGTGGGTGAATGGCTTGCAGTCCTAGAACCAGTCTCGATGGTGAGTCATGTGTTGAGTTGCTCCCGAGTCCAAATACTAGGAGTCGATATCCTGTTGCTCTCCAACCTTGGTCATGAAGGCTGCTTCATCTTCCTATTGTTGTTGGATCGAGTGACTAGTTGTAGCAACATTGGCTTGCTGCTGGAACTGCTTCTTCTTCTCGTTGTTGTACTTCAATGTTCGGTAGTCCTTGATGAGATGACCAGTCCTCTTACAGTATTTGCAGAATAGTTTCTGCATTGGCTGGAATGATGAAGATCCTGAAGTTGATGGTATGCCTCTCTGTAATAGTTTGTAACTGATAATTGTCTGGTAATTCAATGCTTTATGTTTGGCTACGTAATCACTTAGTTGCTAGCGATTTTAAAGTTAGTTGCTAAAGGTTGAACGTGATTTCTATTACTATCTTTTGTTCAATATTGATAGGCGTAGTCATGCACATGAAAGAAGGTTCATTCTGTTGCGACTTTGTTGAATTGTTTTCTATCATCTCATCATCTCTTTCCAACAGTCAATAGGAAAGGAGATCCGCTATCTATCCACCATGCATTTCCATTCTCAAAACGAGAAAAAGAGTATATGGACATCATGAGAGATCCTTCCTCATAACTCCCTTGTATCCCACCTTCACTCTCTTTAGTAAGGTTAGCTTGCTTGAGCTCCAACCTCACTGAGTCCATCTTCAGCTTCTTTCACAACACCCTCAGCCACCAGAGCTTCAACTCCTCCTTTGTTCTCCATGCCATCACTGCTCAATCTTTCATCGGCTGCATCTACACCTGGTGGTATTGCATCATCTACATCGTTTGTGCTCTTTTCATCAAGTCCATCTCCACTTTTTGGCACCGAAGCTTCTAGAGGCACTCCCTTTTCTGGGAAAGGTGGGGCGTTTTCTTTCTCACACCCATCTGGTTCTACACCATCTGCAATTTTTTTTTCAAAACTGCTTTTTGTTGTTGCAATACAAACTTTGCCGATGGCTGACGATCCTCAGCTGCCTTTTCATGCCTCGAGCTTGCATGCCATCTCTACAAACCAACAAAGAGAGAAGGGTTTTTCACCACTGGTGCCCAGCTTAATGATTTTCTAGACCAGCAGACGTATGAGATTGCTGCATTCAAAGTCAGAGTGGCTTCAATTGCTCAAGTATAATCAGTTTTGTTTTCTCCGAGTGTGCCAATACATGTCATAAACAAAGGGCATTCAAGCTAGAAATCATTTCGAGCCAAACAGTTGTTGCATTTGCTTGAGAAAGCGAACTAACGATCCCTTGAACTGCCACAATCCCATTTTGAGAAAGCCGCATGCGTTTTGGCAGAAGCTCCTGGAGAGGTAATGAATACAACAGTAGCTGTTGATACAATTGAGGCTGTTCTCCCCTTTGAGGTTTGGTTTGAAGCATGGGAAGCATGTGCCGGAAAGAGGAGGTCATCTTTAATATATATAGATAGATCATCTTTCTCTTCTTTGTCTTTTTGTTGTTTTGCTACTCTGCTGCAGTTGCATTTGTTCTCAAATTGATTGTTGCTCTGTTGTTGTTGTTGCTGTAGCAGCAACTGCATTCCATCTCAAATTGCTTGATACTTCTTCACAAGCTATTTACTCTCCAGATAATATGCCCAATAGCTTTTGTTTCAATCGCCTGCAACAGAAGCAGCAGCCCATATGTGGTGCGCATTGTTTCAAGCTGCTCGCATCACTTGCTGCTAGTTCAGCCTTTGCTAAAGTTGAAAAGTAACAGCCGCAAGATCTTTTTTTTGTTGCCATGGAGGATTTACTTGCTGCTAAAACCAAAAGCAGAAGTAGTGGAATAAAAGGGGTTGAGCTGGAATACCTCAATGCCATTGCCTCGATCCAACAAAGCTTCCTCTTCCCCCACCTACCCCCACTTTGCTTTGCTTTGCTCCTCCTTTTCTCTCTCGTCTCGTCTCTTCGCGATGGCGGGCTGTTACGAGAGGCCTCACATCGAGTCTGATTGACAATGAAGGTCGAGCGAGAGAGAGCGCGTCATCCGCCCACCCAAAGCCATTCAATTTTTTTTTTCAAAAAAATGTAAAACAAGGTTTTTGGGCAGCTCACACTGCAGATCACAACGTGAGCTTCCCGGAAACCCAATTATTTTTAGTATATATAGATAGATAGATGGACCACCACCATATCAGTTACTGTCACATCCTCCATCTCTGTCATTCTCATTTGAGTATAGAAAAAGTTTGGGATATCTTCCCTTTCATGCACGCATCACAGGTTGTCGAGTTGGTTGCATTCGTGATGCTTACCCCTGTGATAGCTCCATGCTGAAGGAATAGTAAACAGCTGATAATGAACATATATCAATTTGACAATAAGGCATTCAAATAATATCTAAAATAAAAAAATCATCTACATAACATCTACTGCATTATCAGTGAGTTTCTTGAGCGTTGTTGTGACAAAACCCACGCAGCGCATTGGCGTGAGAGGCACTATCTCTCTCACGAACTGTATATGGTCATCTCGCTTACTAGCGGACTTCTTGGACATCGGCTAGCAACACCATGCTTAGGTCACATTGGCATTCAACCAAATTGATGTTCAACTTCTTCTCTCGTATTTCATCTGTTTATATAGATAGAGAGAAGAAGGTTTAATCTAATCTGAGATTAGAAGAACAGCTGATTAAGCACGTCCTAACGATATCCAGATTGTCTGTGGAGGGTGACATCCTCCTTGTACTCCTTTGTACTTTGAAGCATGAAGATCCGCCGCCTTTCAGTCTTCATGTCTTCTTCATCTTTCGTCTTAGCCATTGAGCTTTTCTGGGTCCACGAACATTTCTTCTTCGTGTTCGGGCATCCTCCAATCAACGACGTCGTCTTCGGGTTGTCAGTCCTTGAAGCTTTGATCTTTGCCTCCGGGCGACTCCCTTGCGCTTTTGCGGACTTGAGCTCTAAAGCTAGCAAAGCTTTTTGGCTCGAAACAAATTGTTTCTTCACCAACGCTCCCCTTTAATGTGAATCCTAAAAAACCTTGATCTTCAAATTTAACAAAATGCTAGATCTAATGTGGATTTCAACTAATAATGCCTTTATTAGAATGTCTGCTGCCATGAATTGAGTTCTGCAAAATGTAAGTGTGATTTTTTGAATCTAAATCCATGAATGCTTTGACATTCAAACTTAGTTCTGCACAAAATTTTGTGTGTGCATCCAAGCTTAATGCTTTAGTAAAAATATCAGCTGTCATATCTTGCTTTCGACAATATTGCAAGTCAACCTCTTTGTCAAGAACTTTGCTTCTAACATAGTGATACTTAATTTCAATGTGCTTACTCCTAGAATGAAATCTAGGTTGGCTGATAAAGCAATGGCACTTTGATTATCACAAAATAGAATTGTCGAAGCATATTGATTTAGATTGATATCTAAAAGTAAGTTTCTCAACCATATTGCTTCCTTTGTAGCTTGAGAGGCTGCGATATACTCTGATTCAATAAAAAAAGAGCTATCAAAGTTTGCTTGCGACTATTCCATGAAATAGGACCATTGTTGAGGAAGAATGTAAATCCGAAAGTGGATTTACGAGTGATTACATCTCTTGCCCAACTTGCATTTGAATAACCACTGAAAATATTGAGTTTGTCGCTGTCAATTGCTCCATAACAAATGCAAAAGTCCATAGTAGCTCGAAGATATCTCAAAACTCTAATAAGATTAGTCATAAACTGACTGCAAAATCTATGTCTGGTCTGGTACGGATCATCGCGTACATAAGAGATCCTATTATCGAATAATAAGTGTCATGGCCATATTCAATTAAGCACCTGGAATAGTCCTAATATGGTAGAGCGGCCCTCCGGTATTCGAGATTGTTGGTCACGCCATGATTTAATTCCATGTCAAGGCCAGTTTGTGACTAATAACCTTGAGAGGACCCAGACAATCTAATTGAGACATATGGAGTATTGCATGTACGTGTGACGAATATAGGCAGGTTCCGCTCGCTCATTTTTTTCCCTAGGGCTTCGGATACTTGGAAGCGGAGCTTACTTCCGTATTTTAGCGGCCCCAAGTATTCTCGCACTTTCTCGATAAAACCCATCTCTTTCCAGTCTTCTATCATGGTAACATATCGAGAAGACATAAAGGCCGCTCTGTAGTAGAGTCGGGCCATCATCTCATGATCGTCTTCCGACTAGAGGGTGTCAAACAATCAGATATGCAACATCAGGCATTTACCATAAGCAATCACCAAGTAGGGAGGCGGAAGAAGAACACGCAATATCACTCTATCACACTAACTTCAGACTGAATGTAAAATGTACATATAAATCCTGAACCCTGATAGAGAGAGACAAACCTTATGAGTAGACTACTAGACTAGCCTATGGCTAGTTACAACTGGTAATAGCTGTCAATAATAAAGTACATTATGAATAGTAACTAAGAAGTGTAACAATGAAATTTATCATTGATTTCTAACACTCTCCCTCAATGATAAAATTACATTCTTCTATGCCTAAGAGACTACGAAGGTTCTCAAATCTATATTTACCTAAGGAATTAGTAAAAATATTAGCCACTTGATCTTTAGATTTACAAAAAACTAGATCAATGGCGCCATCAATTATTTTCTCTCGAACAAAGTGATAATGTATCTCGATGTGTTTTGTTCGAGCATGTAGAATTGGGTTTCTGGCAAGATGGATACAGCTTTTGTTGTCGCAATATACAGTTGTAGCATCCACCTATGATTGACCCAAATCAGTAGGTAGTCTTCGTAGCCATATTACCTCTTGTGTAGCATTGCTAAGTGCACGATACTCAGCTTCCGTCGAAGATAAGACTATTGTAGTTGCTTCTTGCTGCTCCAAGGAATAGCAGCTGTACCATAGCTAAATGTATGACCACAAGTAGGTCGTCTATCATCAATATTTCCTGCCCAATCAGCATCTGTATAACTTACCAACATTAGGGCTTTAGACTGATCATACTTCAAGCCAAAATTTAACGTGCCTTGAACATATCTCAAAATACATTTAACAGCCTAAGAATGTAAAGATTAGGATCAGCATCACTCTTTACCATTCCCCTCACTTGAAGTGTTCATCAATGAAAGAGTACCATGCTCGTGGCACTTGCTTCAATCCATATATGGCTTTGTTGAGTTTACAAACCAAATGATCTCTCCCTGGCTCAACAATCCCTTGAGGTTGCTCTAAATATACCTCTTCATCCAACACTCCATTAAGAAAAGCAGATTTGACGTCCATTTGTTGGATTTTCCAACCATAGAAAGCAGAAATTGCAATGATAGAACGAATAGTTACCATTTTGGCTACGGGTGCGAAGGTCTCCTCAAAGTCTATACCTTCCTACTGCTCAAAACCTTTTGCAACTAGTCGTGTCGCTGTACTTGTTGAGTTGCCCATCCGCTCCATACTTCGTCTTGTAGATCCACTTACATGTGATAGGCGCCTTACCATCAGGTAGCTCAACCAAGTCCCACGTTTTGTTCTTCGATATAGCCTCCATTTCTATTTCCATAACTGCATGCCACTCCTTGTGTTCCATTGCATTGTTGAAAGTTTTAGGTTCTTGAGCTGTTAACATTGATCCCATTAGGGCTAGATTCATCTTTAGTCGAGCTGGAGGTTTTCGATTTCTGCTTGATCTCCTAAGCTCTCCCTGCTCACTTGATTCGGGAGTATCTCCCTTATTAGCATCACTTGTTACTGACAAGTACCACTTAGGCACTCTCCTAGGAGTCTCATTATTAACCCTGTCTTTTTTCATTGGCTCTTCCATATCGACACCAACTTCTTTCTTCACTTGTACTTTAGCTTTATCATCAAACGAATCAATTGTCAATTTTATTTGGTCATTTCGACTCATCTCATCAAAAGTAGCATATCTAAAAAGCACGATCTTTTGTGCATCTATGTCATACATCCTGTATGCCTTGGCTCTTTCATCATATCCAAGGAAAATACACTTAACAGCTTTTGCATCCAGCTTCTTTCGTTTTTCATCAGCCACATGAGGGAAGCATCACAACGAAATACTCGTAAATGAGAAACATTAGGTTTCTTTCCAATAAAAGCTTCGTAAGGTGTCTTACCCTCCACGGACTTCGTAGGACACCGATTCAAGATATGAGTAGTTGTGTTGCATGCTTCTGCCCAAAAAGTATTTGGCAAACCCTTGCTCTTAAGCATTGCCCTAGCCATCTCCACAATAAAATCTATTTTTCTGTTCTGCAACTCCATTATGTTGTGCTGAATCAGGTTCAATACTTTGTCTCTTGATCCCCTGATCCTTGCAAAAATTTAAAAATTTTGCTGAAAAATACTCACCGCCACCATTTGATCTGAGGGTCTTAAAATAACAACCTGTTTGTTTTTCAACTAGAGCCTTGAACTCTCTAAACTTGGCAAAGCATCAGATTTCTTACTTATGAAATAAATCCAGATATGTCTACTATAGTCATCAATGAATGTGATGAAATAGTATCAACCACTAATGGACCTAGTTTGTATTGGTCCACACAGATCACTATGAGCAAGATCAAGAATGCCATTGGCTCTTCTTGCTCCATCTTTGGGAAATCTCTCTCTATGCTGTTTTTCCAAAATGCAACCCTCACAAATTTTTCCTTCAAAAGAGATATCATGCAATCCAACAACTAGATTACCTCTTTCAAGGATTTGCAAGCTTTGAGCACTAATATGACCAAACCTTTGATGCCAAAGGTCACTTCGACTATCAACAGTGCTTACCATAGCTTGAGTAAAAGATCTCGCATTCAATTTGTGGAGTCAATTCCCATTGACTCTAGCTCCTGTAGCAATCACTTTTTAGTGATTCTTGGTGTCTTTGACAAGACATTTGTCGCTGTTACATTCAACCTTGAGTTGTTGTTTAGCCATTGTTCCAACAAATAGTAGATTGTTAGTTAAGCCAAGTACATATTGCACCTTGCTTATCTGCTTTATCTTCCCGCTAGCTAACATCACTTGTACCACTCCAACTCCTTTAACAGATAGCAATTTGCCATCGACTTGTCCAACTTCATCACCAGAGTTTCCTTGAGTTCTAAAAACCACTCTTTCCTTGAAGTCATGTGCTTGGATGCACCACTATCAATGTACCAGGTATCCTTGGCTTCATCACTTGTCATTAATGTTGTAATAAACAATTTTGAACTTTCACCTGTATCATCTTCATATTGATCATCATCCTAGAGAGAATGTAAGAAATTTTAGAGGAAATATTCTAGATTTTCCACTTTGGCGCAGTGGCTATGCTGCCTCCTCTTTGCAAAGATTTCGAAGTGAGTGATCATTCAAACAAACAAAGATCAGTAATGTGAAAAGTATGAAGCCTCAAAACTCTGAATGGTAGTGCTAGACACTGTTTGGTGTAATTTCTAGTAGCCCAAACAAACAGATGAGAGATTTCTTGACACAACTTTCTGACAAATGGCACTTTCACAATGACTAAACAAAATATTGTAAAACTTTTTCACTCAATAGATTTTCAATCTGTCTGATGTGGCTCTGGCCTTTCCGATGCCTCCGGGATTGTCTTCGTCCCCCAATATTAATTGTGAGCTCCAAAACTTGCAAAATACACCAAGAAGGATTTCTTCCAGCCGTTTTTGTCTCTCCAAGCTTTCACCTCCTGTGAAGGACTTTCTCACTTCATCGCGGAGCCTGTGACAAGTTGTATCCACTGATCAAGCATGTAGGACTATCGTAGCTCTGATACCATGTCAAACAATCAGATATGCAATATCAAGCGTTCACCAAGTACGGAGGCGACAGAAGAACACGCAATATCACTCTATCACACTAACTTCATACTGAATGTAAAATGTATATATAAATCCTGAACCTTGATAGAGACGTGAATAGTAACTAAGAAGTGTAACAATGAAGTTTATCATTGATTTATTTATAGAGGGCCACGTTGGGATTGATTCCAATCGGTTCTAAGCCGCGATCCCAAAAACATTCTTGGTTCATCAAGAAGGCCATTGACCTGCAATATTCGGTGCTTTTTCGTACACATAGATTGGCGTTAGATTTATATTTATGCCCAAAATCCAGGAATTGTAATCTCAGATCGTCCATTGATGTGCTATCTGAGATTCCTAGAATTATCAGCCAATTTACCACTTCGACTCGTGGTCGCTCTGTGGGCCAGAGATTTCTTCATTTGAGCGACATATAGAATGAGTCAATTCTCTTCCATGCCAGTGCCATCAGATATTCTTGTAGCCGCCTGCTATCCCTTAGAACTTTGCTCTGCCACTCAGGTTGTGGTTGCAGCACCGCAATGATCTTAGCCCTTGTGGAATACTGGCTTTGATCGATTTCTTCTCTACCACCCCTCATGTTGCGAGGGAATCTCCTTTCGAACCTATCGAACTCCTTGGTGTCCACCATGTTTGGTGAGGTTGACCTTCGTTGTTGAGGCGGTCTTGCCAAGTAATCATCTAGGGCCTTAGTGCCCGTATCGCTTTCTCTTGCTCGCTCGCTTGTAGAAGGCTCTACTTCATCTGCATCCGTAGGTTTGGGCGAGAATCTACGTGTTTCTAGAGGATCAGCCAGGAAGTCATCTTTGCCACCAATATCGGTGTTAGTTTCAGAAAGGTCAGGGATGGAGTCAGGAGAGAGAGGCACATGAACGACAAGTTTAGGAGGAGGCGGGTTTAACAAATTGTACGCCACACCAGGGGAACTGAGCTGTTGTAGGAACTCATCTTGTCGGGCTTTGTACGTATCAGTTGGACCTTTAGATGGGCCCAATAATTTGCTAGGAGGTGGTGGAGAGGAGGAGAGTGAAAAAAACAGGGTAAGTAGGAATAAATGTTTCAGAAAAATTAAATGAAGGATAAGAATGGGGATTAAAAATAGGAGGTGGAAGGGGAAAAACTCTGGAAGTAGCTTGGGTTCTCTGGCCACCCGATCCTAAACTACCATCTACTGCCCATCCTTATTATCAGCTCCATCATCGTCCCGTGCTTGCACGCCATGTCCCACAGTTGGTTCACCTTGTCCAAGACTTGCTGCAGAGTCGTAGTCATTTCTTCGAGCTGCTTCTGGGACTCAAGGATAATCTTTCCCTGTTTGGCCATGACATTTTCAAAATTCTTTTTCTTGGCTTCTCATTCCTGAATTAGCCACACGTACTTTTCCATCCGAATGGCTGTAGTATATGGGGCCTGGAACTGTATATCCTCGGGCTTGACCAGAGGGGCATCAACTGTCATTGCACCCGACAATCCATCTTGCACTTGGTCGATTCGGGCCATCTGGCACTTCAATTGTTGTTGAACCTCTTCCAATTCTATCTTCTACCCGGTCATCACAGATCTTATTTCTTCCATCTTTTTTTCCTTTTCTTTGGCCAACTTTTGCTGATGTGAAATCTCTTGGTTCTAGTACTGGATCTTATTTTCGAGCACTTGGTGTTGGCTTACCAACCAATGCATATGGTAGCTTGTTTCGGATAGCTGATCATTGAGCGTTTAGCTGCTTTAGAGAGCTTTTCAGAGTTGGTGATGGTTGGGTACTGATCAGGGGTATGAGTTGGTGATGTTAGTCCAAAGAATAGACGTTGTGGAGGGAATGAGGGTGGCAATGGAGGGAGTGGAGAAATAACGTTAGTAGAAACAGTGGTGGTGGTGGTTAGTGGAGGGGTCAGACTTCTTCTTGACTGATCTACTTTTTCTGCTTCATCATCGCTTATTTTCATCAGGTCCACAACATCAAAATACAGTGAGGTGTCCATGAGAACGTGGACTTGCTAGGCCTGTGGTTGGTGGGCCGCTCCCGTGTCTTGGGAAATGGTATTCCCCTCTTCTCTCCCCCCACCCCCAAACATTGTGCCTTTGGTGAGCTTGGCGGCGTCGGCGTTGTAATCAAGATGGGGGGAGTGGTGACTTGATCAGGTGGCACCGTTGTGGTATCTATGCCCATGTCTGGTGCCAAAGAAGATGCTGCTCCATCACCCCCATCTATGATGTGTATGGGTGAGCAATGTTGCTATGATGCTGTATCAGAGGTCGAGCTGCCACCTATTGAGCTGGACGATGCCGAATGTGATTGAGTGGCTTAGCTCGATGCTCTTGGTTTCCTCTAGAGGGGTTCTCCCTCAGATTCAGACTCGTCTGACTCTGTGGCATTCGGAGATCTCTTCTTTGCCATGAGCTTTATTCTTCTCCTTTGTTGGTGTGTTTCGAGAAGCGTTGCCTTGGAGCTATCAGCCTCTGTTGCTGCTGAAGATCCTACTACTGTTGGATCTTGTTGAGATGCTTGGGACGTCGGCTGTTTTGGTACCAGTTTGAGGATACTGGTATTCGGCCTTTTTGGTGCTTGCCCTTGTGGCGAAGATTGCCGTGGTCTGGATCACTTGTAATTCTTGGACTCAATGGGGATGCCCCAAGCTTTGTCCGCAACATGCAGTAGTCCTTGAAGGTGGGTTGCATTGTTCACCTGCGTGAGTGTAAGATCCATCATTAGGTACCCAAGTATGGTTGTCGGCTATTTGTTCTTGATACGGTCATGGAGGAAGTTCGAAGCAAACTGTGCCCAATCATAAAGATTTTGGGCATGCAGTTTTGAATCTGCCACAATCAAAGCATTGATAAAAAACTTAATCCTTAGTTCACACATGTGAAAAGCAAGCTCTTGAATAACTTCCCTTGCCTTTTACCTTTTGCAATTAAGACATCCTTCCTTTTGATCATACAAGCATATCCATCAAACTCCACTTTAAGACCTTTGCTTAGAAATTAACTCACACTAAGTAGGTTCCTAGTAATAGATGGAATGAACAAAACATCCTTCAAACGAACATTCCTATTTTTAGAGAGAGGAATAGAAATTGTGCCAATCCCTTTGATTGCACACTCACCATCATTGGCCATGTAGATCACCCTCTTGTCATCTCCATATGCCAACAAAGAAGTGAAATATTCCTTGTGAAAAGTCATGTGTGAGCTTGCTCCACTATCAATCCACCATGGATCAATATCTCCAACAATAGAACTCAAACATGAAGACATCACAAAAGCATCATCATTTGTGTTTTAAACATCAACACCATCCTCATCAAAAGTTAGATTACCTTGCTTGTCTCCTTGATCTATCTTCTTTTTGTAGCAATCACTAGCACAGTGACCCTTGATGCCACAATAGAAGCACTTCAATTTAGACCTATCTTGTCTCTTACCAAAAGAAGAAGACTCACCATGATCTTGTCCTTTAGACCACTTGCCCTTTCCTTTGCCCTTGAACTTGCCTTTGATGAACATTGCCTTCAATGGTTAACATGCAATCAAAGTTTAAGCTGAGTGTGAGAGACTAGATCAAGGTTTTTATTATGAGAAAGTTTTATGGTTATTGATACATTCATGATACAGAAAATTAGCATCAAAGCTAGCTTAATCCGTACACTAATTTCAATGTAAGAGTTTGCCATAATATTGGTCATCATGTCGACACAGATAAGTAATTTGTAGTAGACACATATAAGGAATACTACAATAGGCTATGTTGCATCCAATTTAAATATAGGAGATGCTGCATTCAGCTTAAATATATATCTAAGTGTTAGTATGAATAAAGAGAGAGGGATCACTTAAAGTAAGCGACTATCCTCTCATAGATATTATCGAGATGTTTTAGTGAAAGAAGATATAGATATATAGCCATATAGACACATGACAAGATTGGCTAAGTAGAAAAGACTTGGAAGGCTTTTAAGTGTATCATCTTTAAAACTCAACCTCCCTGGAGTGGAAAAAGGGAATTGGAACACAATGCCCAAGTTCATGATTGTATTAAAAGAGACGATTTAGCTTGATCACAATTTCCACACCACAACAAATCTATGAAGGACATTACACCATGCTATCAAAATCAAACTCTTGAATGATCACAAAAGTCCAACTATCAAGCAATGTCTCATTTTTCATCAAATTATATCTTCAGCCATCATTCTATGCACGAGAACTTCATCAAAAAGCAAATAAAAAAATGAGATAGAAATGATTGATGCTCTGGCCCAAGGTAACTTGAAGCAACGTAAAAAACAACATTTGTTAGTCTGAACGCATCCTTGTGTAGGTAATAGAAAGAGTAATTCAAACAACAACAATGATCATTATTTCAATAATGGAGTGCCAATGGTTGGTCTTTGCAACAACTACAACGTTCCGAAGTCATGCCAATCCCATTCTAGGGTTTGTAGTTTTCAAACCATGATTTCTTTTTCATTTCTTATGTTTGCACTTTGTTGGATGAATTGAAGCCCAAACTACCTATTTAGTTAATTTCATAGAAATGTGCGAGAATTTTTACAGCACTAATATATGTTCTTGAGCCAACACACACACACACACACACACACACACACACACACTCTCTCTCTCTCTCTCTCTCTCTCTCTCTCTCTCTCTCTCTCTCTCCATGCAATGTGGCCAGCCACCACAAGGAGAGATGCAACAATCCATTGCGCCTAGTTGCCTTATCAAGTGACGCATGAATGGTCACATGCAACAACGAACAGATACAACATCAAAAAAGAGCATTAAAAATGTTAAAACACACACACACACACACACACACACACACTCTCTCTCTCTCTCCTTAACCATGACCAGGTCTCATCTTTGAGGGAAACACACAAGAGATGCAAAATTGCTCAAACTTTCCTTCGACATGGTGCTCAAGATGCACAACTCCTTCTTGCCCTTAGGAGTGGCACAGCTGCATGTGGCCACTTACATCGTTCTCGTGCGGCTATTTATCAATTTTCTCTTCACTTTGACGACTTTTTTTTTTCCCGCCCGAGACTACTTACCATAAAGCTGGAAGCGCGTCGGCCATGGATGCTTTCTTGTAAGCGTTTCGTGATGATGATCGAAAACTCGCGTTGCTGACTGTTATATGCGACAGTTTCTGGAGATCGATCTGCTTGGCTCTCTTGGCGTTTTCGCTCATTATTTTGCTACGGCGATACAAGCCTTCTTCTGCCATACGTTCTACTGTTGATACTGATTTTCGGATATTGTACGGGTTGCAATTCTTGCTCTCATTCCTGCTGAAAATGCGATTTAAAAATCTACCTGGAGAGTTGCCAGGTATCCTAAAGTACAGCAAGTTCGGAACGGATATAGGATGTTAGGAGTTTATTATGCTTTTTTTTACTTGTATTTACTATCATTCACTCCTGATGCTCATAGATTGTAAATGATACTCTGCAGTCCAAGTATTTTTCCTGAAAAGTTATGTCGGTTTACGATTTCTACAGCAGCGGCGATGATTGAAGTATGGCAATAACCAAGATGCACCAGTCTTTAGACTTGTCTCGTATATCTGCATAATGTCGGGTGAGAAAGAATGTTCAGTATCTCTTCAATTACATCAGTTGTGATAAATCGTCACTATCTTGAGGCTCAATAAGTTTACATCTCCCGTTCTGAAGCATGTGTGGATTTTGTTAGCTGTCTGTCCGTTCATGTTCTTATCTGGATTGACTTGGAGTACATATCATGGTATTTGTGAACGTAGCTTTTTGTCACAATTCCTAAGATTCATAGCAAGTCGTAACTATCAATTCTTGATAGTAGGTTTGGAAATGCAATCATGTACGAGAATGACCGATATATGCCACATGTGCCTTTAGGTATCGTCATCTGTATTCTCTACCTAGTTCGAAAGCCGGGGTACAGCTATGTAATATTTGGATTTCCAGGATTAGAAGTAACAGCTTGTACGGACGTTATATGTATACGAAGATGTATTTCCAGCTCCCTGTCTGTACTCGCATATTTTCACATTTTTGCAAGCTTACTTTTAAGGTTGTCTTGGAGTTCATTCCTAACTTTTTTCTTCGTAATTTTCACATTTTTGCAAGCTTACTTTTAAGGTTGTCTTCCTTGGAGTTCACTCCTAACTTTTTTCTTCGTAATTTTACAGTGAGAGCTCATCATTAGAGTGATGCCTCTCTAATGGCCCTCTACCGCGACAACTGTAGATCTTCGAGCAGGGGAATGAACGATAAAATTTTTAGTTAGCAGCTGAGCTATAAATAAGATAGGAGTATGGATAATACGAAGGACAGTAGCTTTTTGGAAGCATTGCCGGAAGCAATTGTGCAACACATTCTCTCCTCAGTTAGTAACGCCAGAGATGTTTCCGTTTGTTCATCTGTGTGCAAGAAATGGAAATACTCAATGTGTCATGTTCGACGATTATATTTTGCAAGAAATGTGGGAGATGAGAGGGAGCGCCAATCAGACCATATTGTTACTCGTATGGTACTTTCGATGACCGCATTAGAGGAGCTCGTTGTATACTGCCCCTTCTTCACAGGGAGCTTACTTGCCTGGTTACTTCACTCAAAACATTCACTTAAAGTCCTGGAGCTTCGAGTCGATGATACGGGAGAGAAGAGGACGGCTAACAGCAGCATGTGCAAGCTTGATTGTATCAGTTCTTCTCTTCAGCTTCAGATTCTAAGGCTTTGGGGGGTGTCCCTTTCACAGCCTCCGTCCGGCTGGAGGTGCTTTAAGAACCTTCACACTCTTGAAATTGTTGGCGCTCGTATTCGAGACACCGCTCTTAGTGGTATCTTGCTTGCGTGCCGCTTTTTGAAGGAGCTCACACTACTGGGATGCGATGGGGTCGATTCCTTCTGCTTCGATCTGCAATATCTGGAAAAATGCCGGCTCGACTTTAGCGGACTTGGCGACTCCTCTATCTTCTTTGTAGCTCCAATGCTGGGATTTTTGGAAATACAAGGTGCAGCGTCTCTGCTGATCAAAGGAAAGCATTCCTTGCGTCACCTAACGATAGGCAATATTTCGGGTACAATCTCGTGTGCTAAGTCTTGAAAGATTTTTCATTGTCAACTTTTGAGTCGTCGGGTTGATTAGAAACTAAGATGAATCTACTTCTTAGTTTCCTTTGTAGGATAAGTAAAATGCTTAGCATCTAAACTCAGATCAATAAACCTATTAGTTTCTCGAGAGCTCTGCTTTCCGTGAGTTTATGGAAGTCTTACTTAGAGCACAAATATTGTTACTAACAAGCAAAGCAAGAAAGGTAAGGAAGACGGAAACAAAGCTATTATGTTATTGTAGATGATCTTGTTATTTGACAAAGGTCTTACATGAAGTTGGATAATAAACAGGTAAAGTCAACAAAGTAGATGTAGGAAAGCTTCCAGATTTGGAATCATTGAGTGTTAGAGGAGTTCACTGGCGATGGGATGCCATTCAAAATCTTTTGGAGTGTGCAACTGAAGTCAAGGAAATCGTTATGAAAGTGGAATTCTGTGGCGACAGAGAAAAACTTGAACCTTTTCCCGAGATTGACTTCGTAAAATTCTTCTCGGCTCATCAAAAGCTTCAAAGATTTGATTCGCAGGGGGCAATGTTTGCTGCCTTATCACAGAGAAATAGTCTCAAAATGGTATGTATGCCTCTTTGATATAGAGGTCATTTTAGAATTTCGTTTCGTTCTTTGTTTACCATATAGGGTTAGGTTGATAGACATGTGGGATTACATTTTCAACAATACTCACTAGTTGTAGATTCATCATGTTTGTAAGATTCAAACTGCATAGGTGTGAAATTAAACCAATTGTGTATATTATTGTGAAAGCGTGTTGTGCTTTTGCAGCTGAGCTCTACATTTGAAATTCCTTGCTTAAGGGAGGCCCATATCACTGTAAGGTCGCCTTTCAATGCAGATCAGAAGCTATTAGTATTGGAGTCTCTTATTAGATGCAGTCCTTTGTTGTGCAAGCTTGCTATCAGAATCTCTCAGATGAAAAATTGCGAAGCTGCAGCAGATGATTTTTTTCGCAAAATGAATGTCTTGAAGTGTACATACGATGTCATTGACGTCGAATGAGGTGGCGAATAATGTAAGGCACAAATTTGGATGCCCCCTTTTCAGGTCCTTTACTGGACTAGAATGTATGCTACAAATTTCAATGTACTCCATTCCCTTTTGAAATACCTATGGAAGCTGATCCGAGACTTGAAAGGCATGATAGCGCAGTGTGCTGCTCTGAATAATAATCTGAGAGATCATGACCTTCAAGAAAGCTTTGATTTCGTTCACTGATAAAACTAGCTATGCAGGAAGAGTAGAGAGAAACTTACTTGGAAATCTATAATAAGTGGTGCACCATTTTAATTGTTTGAGAAAATTGCTCGATATGATTCTTTACTTTAAGGTATTAATCTACAAGTCCTAACCACAAAGCAGGTTAGTCATGAAACTCTAATATGGTCAAGCTTCATGTTGCAAAGATAGGTTGCTTGATTTCAGAGAAATTCTGCCATTAGACTAAGAGGCTACGAAAATGTGGAACATTTATACATGATTTTACGATTTTTTTTTTTGTCACGCATTGCCTTGTAGTGTGTACTGCTCCAGGAGTTTGTTAAATAGCATTTCCTTAGTGCCGAAGCCTGAAGGAACCAAGGGATTGAGACCAAGACAACAACGGTCCACGTATCTCAATCTAATATCATCTGACATTGGATTACCTCAGAGATTTTAGCAGTAAAATATCTAGTGGCACATGAGAAGGTCCAACTACTGGTAGAATCCTAAAAGTGAAAACTGGACAATCACAATGTTGGCTGCAAAATAACATGATGATTCCAATCTTTAGCATTTTGCAAGATAGATTTGCTAGCAACTCCCAAGGCTAATCTATGCTTAATAAATGAAGCCTTAAGCAAAGGCTTAGTGAGAAGATCAGCCGCACATGATGAAGTATTCACACGCTCCAAGACGATGTCCTTTGCTTGAACATTTTCTCTCACAAAGTGATGTGCCACCTCGATATGCTTGCTCCTTACATGAAAGATGGGATTTGAAGCAAGGCCTTGAGCCGAAATGTTGTCACACTTGATGATGGGAACATCCTCACTTGTGATGCACTTTAGCTCCACCAAAAGATGCTTGATCCACAAAATCTCCTCGGTAGTGGTGGTGAGTGCCTTGTATTTAGCTTCAGTTGATGAGAGTGAGATAGTGTCCTACTTCTTTGAGAGCCAGGAGATGACACCACCTTCAAGATATATAGCAAATGCACTTGTGGAATTCTTATCAAGATTATCACCTACAAAATCCGAAAATCCGAATCTGAAAGTCAATCAAACAAAGGTTATCTCTTTGATACAAGATTCCATAGAGTGCTAGAAAGGTACCCACTCTCTTGGCTAACTTCCAATGATGGATAAAAGGAGATTGCATATTTTGACTTAATCTATTGACATAATCTAGAGTGCTAGAAAGGTACCTAAGCACTCTCTTGGCTAACTTCCAATGATGGATAAAAGGAGATTGCATATTTTGACTTAATCTATTGACATAAAGGCTAAAATCAAGTCTAGTAATAGTGAGCCAAATCAAGGAGCTTATGAGACTCCTATAGAAGGTGATGTCCATGAAGGATCTTGTGTCACCATCTATTGGATCCCTTACATGGTGCTCCATGGGAGTATCTCTGCCTTTCAACTTATCCATATTGAACCTCTTAAGAAGTGAAGTAGCATACTTGTATCGACAAATAAAACTATAAGATGATGTACTTTCTACTTCAAGACCCAAAATTTAGTGCAAATATCCAAGATATTGTATTTTAGACTCTTTTCGTAGACATTAGAAAAAATTTTAGCTTGAAAAAGGCCTATAAGGATTGCCAAGTAGGTTGCTCTAGTTTACAACTTGGGTAGCCAAGTATAATAAAATTAAAAATATTTAACCATTAATGCAAAAAAAATAGATAATAACGAGTGTGAGAGATGGCTTGAAAAAATTCAAAATTAATGAGAGGGGATGATGCAAATCTTTTTACAATTTTTGCTATATTAGATTAAAAAAAAGTTTAACTTATAGTAGAGAGAGAGAGAGAGAGAGAGAGAGAGAGAGAGAGAGAGAGAGAGAGAGAGCGAGAAGCACCCCCTTCGGGGTGATGGCTGTGAAAAATTGGATAAAATTGCCTTTTGATTTTTAATTTAGAGAGCACATCTAGTTTTGTTACAAATGTATTAATTATGCACCACATAGAAGATAAAAACTTAGTAAGAACTTGCCATAAATACTTAGATATGATAATTTTTTGTTCCTAAAACAATAATACAACAACAGTACTCATACGTGTGGATCTATACATATAAGAAAAATAGCATTCTACACAAAATTTTCTTATATCACCACCAAGATGCAAAAAATGGATGTAAAAACCCAAAGAGATATCTTCCATAAAAATGAATGAGAGAAGAATGTCGGAGATGAGTTTCTTTCACGCTTGTAGCCTATTTATAATAGCTTCTTGCCCTATTTGGATGTTCTTGCACAACCTTAGCAACTTATGAAAGTTTATTGATCTTTACCAAAACCTAGATCTAACATGACTAGATTCAATCCATTTGTTTGAACCAATATCAAGAGGTCTATATGTGACCTTATCAACTTGCCTAGATTTTCAAAAATAATAAATCCATTATTTTTAGGTATTGTCCAATAATCACATGAAATATTCTAAAATATGGCAAGAAGCTTTTGCAATAAGCCCAAACATTACATAAATAAAGTAGAGAGTCGGAAGTATTAGAAACGAGCGACTAGTTGGCATCCTGTGTGTGTGAGTCCAGCATTGGTCCTTAGGGTAATAAGTGCCATGGAGCACAATTATTAAATAATCTTAGTGGATGCTACATTACAACATGTACATGTGACAAGTGGAACTCTTGGCGGAAAATCGACACAAGGCTTGCAAGCAAGCATGATCACGCAACCACAAGACAATGGAAATAATGATTTAAAATATGTGAATTGATGTTTTAAGAAATTAATAAGATTTGTAACTTTTAGTACTTTATGTAACGGGTTTATGTTTTGGTTATGAGTTATGGGATTTGGTAATAATCATAATTATGTTGTACGGAATATAGGTGAGGAGTTAGATATTTAAATCTTTTTTGGCATGTGATAATATGAAAATCTTGAAAGTTGAATATTTTGTTAAGGCATTTGCGATGTTAGATGAGAATAAAAAGCTAAAAATAGAAGTTAGGAAAGTGTGGCAAATTATTTTGTGCAATGGATTGATATTTTGGTTTTGTAAAATGTGCATGATCTTGACTAGCTTGTATTGTATTATTAAAAAGTGGATATTAAGTTTTTGTGATTTTTGAATATAGATTTGAAAATGACAAATTGATAAGCTAAAATTTGAACAAAAATTGCATTTTTTTCATCCTAACGGATCAAATCAAGTTCAAGGTAAAAGTGAAAGACAATTTAAGACAAAATGTGAAGTTACAGAAGTTGAAACAATTTTAATCCATTCAAAGTATCCTTGAGCTAAGCACAAATCAAGTTTAGAATAAATTTATAAGCAAAGACTTGAGGTATGAGTTATAGACATTTCTCGAATCAAAGTTCTTACTGGCTACAATGTTTAGCTAAAAGGGCATGTTTAAAAAAAGGCATATTAGCTTGATTGAATTTGTCAAGGAAGAAGACCTTTTTAAGTAATATTGTTTGTGCTACTCAAAATTATCTTCTCTTCGCTTGCCAACAAATCATTGTCGTCATTCAAAGCTATAGAAAATTTTTACCACAAGTAACGAAGATTAGCAAGCGCAATCTTTATTTCGAATAATCAAGTTTTAACATTCATAATTTGTATTTACGAAAGTTCATATTAATCAAAATTACGTTGTAGAATATTTAATATTTAAGAATATTCAAAATCAATATTCACAACACGTATTCACAATATTCACGTATCTCAAAATATACATATCTCAACATTCACAATTTCACATCAGTATTCATGATTTGTATTCACAATGTTCACGGTCAGTATTTTCAATATTCACGATCACTATTCACAACATTCACGATGAAAATCTCAGATCTTAGTTTCTCAATATTTGCAATTTTAACGATCACAAACCATCAATAAAGTAATCTTCAGGACGGATCTCTGAAAATTCGATCATTTTTTCATCCAATATGGAAGACATTGTCTATATGTCCTGCAAAACAAAACACAATCGCAAAACTATAATTTGATAGAGGTCTACAATTTCATAGCTCAAGTAAACACAAAAACAAAACAAAACACAATATTTGAGCTTTGACAATATTTGATACTATTTACACCCAACAATATCTTGAGTAGTCATCAATGGAAGTTACAAACATGTATGAACCTCCATTAGATTTGGTGCTTGCAATATGCACATCCAAGTGTATGAGTTCAAGAGCATGAGATGACTTTGTGATGGAGTTAGAGAACACCTTCTTATGTGCCTTGGATAAAGAACTTGGATCACAAACCTTGTCTTCCTTTTCAATAGACCTCCTCTCCATTTACAATGTCCATCAGATCTTGCATGATCATTAGGGATTCCATTCTAACTTTTCATATGGAATAGTTAGTTTTGTTAAGCCTTCCATTAGTGTCCAAAATAAATGCATTTATAGATGCCATTTCTTCGCCATAAACTTCACATGATTCTGCATAGATTTGGAGAAATCTGACTGGCTAATGTTTTATGGGCGAAGGTTGACTCGGCGAAGGTTCTTCACTGCTATTTTGAATAAAAAATCTCTGATTTGGATATTTACTAACAAATATGGTAAAACTAACATTTGTCAAACTCTCAGATAGTGAATTTGTCTCAGATAAGGCTAGGATAGAATTGGTGAAGGTTCCTTATGCACAAAAATTTGGTTTTTGTAGTTTGGCGAGGGTAAAAAAACTTCCAAAACAAAGACATTCTTACCTCAGTGACATGCGAGCATTCGAGCCTTCTAGCGACTGATTTCTGGTGATTTCCTTGCTTCCATCACCTATCCTGGCGCTTTTACACTCCATCGATCAATAATCGTGCACACACTTCATCCATCGAGCATCAGCCATTACCACACCGAAACCAAGATGAGCACCATCACCAAATATCTGTGAAAATCTAAATCGCCAGAAGTCACAACTTTACCATTTCAATCTTTTGCACATAGAAGTGTTGAGAGGTAGTGTAGCTAGAGCACTCATTATGCTCCAGTTTCACTATTGTGAAACACCATCTCCATTCTCACTTCATCCTTTCTTCCAACTTCCATTTACACCCACACACCATTGTTTCCATCACTTTACACTTCTGCACTCACCCGAAGGCCTTCCAAAACCATTTGTCTTTCTAGCCATCGTGTTCACTCCACAATCTTCACCAACTCCCTTATTCCATCTTCAAACTCAGTCCATTTACTTTACCCAAACCACCACCGTTTCCATCTCTTCTAAACCTTCCCTTTGAACCACAAACCTTCAAGTTCAATCTTGACTGATGCCTTTCCGTCACCATCTTGACCGATGCCTCTCCACCATATCTCGATCGAATTACCCATCACAGTCTCGACCGAACCGAACCATTGTTAACCCTGTTACAAATCTCAACCGAACCTTTTTTTTTCAGAGTCCAGTTTTCTCAATTTTTTTCACTATGTCTTCTAACCAGTCCTCAAGTTCTGATGATCCTGACACAAATAAGATTGATATCCAGATGGGACAGCTTGATATTCAAGAAATGACAACTTGGTACCAGCAAGCACAACAGTTCCTAACTCAAATTGAATTTCAGATCCCTATAATGATTGGTTACCAAAGCTTTTATTTGCTACACATGGCCTATGCCAGCTATAATCCAACTGCCATATCATGCCAATTTATTATTCCTCTAGTCAAGAACTATGTGTATAACGTCTATCTTTCTGCAGAAGACCTCCACACTTTTGGGTTCCCTCGAGGACCAAATCCAGTTACCCAGACAATGCGAAAAATAGAGCAGACAGCTTATTTCTGGCACGATGATATTTGATGTCCCTCTTGTTAAGCTCGAAGATGTACAGTTCCAAGCTCCACAAGCTCCAGTCATCCGGATGGAGAAGTATATACAGCTGATTCAGGAAGGAGAAGTCGAAAAGAGAAATTTCAAGAATGATGCAGCAAAACAAACAAAGATCATCCTCGAGTCCTAGAAGGAGTTAGAAGAAGTGACAACAAGTCTTGGACAAAGTGAACCAGCTTTGGAACACGGCGTGCAAGGCTTAGGCAAGAATCTCCAATCAAAAATCAAGGGACAATGATGGAGATGATGGAGCAAATGATAACAACGGGAAAACCTAGCAGTGCGATGGTAGTTCGGGTTCGGACGACAAGAGAACCAAGGTTGCATTTGGAGCTTTCCCTCTTCCTCCTCCTACCTTCAAACCTCCTTCCTATTCTGCTTTTAATTTTTTCGAATCTTTCATTCCTACTTACCCCATTCCTTCACCTTCCTCCTTTCAACCTCCTCCTAGCCGACTTTTGAGACCTTCTCAAGGACCTACTGAGACATACAAGGCCCGATAGGACGAGTTCTTAAAACGGCTCAGTTCCTCCAATGCAGCGTACAATCTGTTGAATCTAGCTCCTCCTAAACCAGTCATTCCCATGTCTCTCTCTCTCCAGATCACACCATCCATGATCTCCCAGAAACTAACACCGACATTGGTGGCGATGATGACCCCCTGGCTGATTTGCCAGAGACAGAAGATTCTCCCCTAGACCTGCAGGTGTGGGCGAAGCTGAGCCTTCCACAAGCAAGCGGGCAAAAGAGAGCGATATAGGCACTAAGGCCTTGGATGATTACTTGGCAAAGCCATCCCAACAACGAAGGGCAGCCTCACCTGTCAGGCCAAGAAACAATATGGCGGACACCAAAGAGTCTGAAAGATTTGAAAGGACATACCCACGCAATAGGAGGGGCGGCCAAGAAGAGATCGATCAAAGCCAGTACTCCACATGGGTTGAGATCATTGCTGCGCTACAACCAAAGCCTGAGTGGCGGAATAAAATCCTAAAAGATAGCAGGCGGTTGCAAGAAGGAAAATGATTGATCCTTTTTATATGCCGATCAAACGAAGAAATCCCTGGCCAACTGAACAACCGCGAGTCGAAGTGGTGAACTGGCTAGTAATTTCAAAAATTTCAGATAGCACATCAATGGATGATCTGAGATTGCAATTGTTGGATTTCGAGCACAAATATAAATCTAACGATGATCTGTGCGTAAGGGGTAGTGTTGAATATTGCAGATCGATGGCCTTCTTGATGAATCAAGAATGTTTTTGGGATACGTGGCTCTCCAGTCTGAGGTCGATCATGAAATGATGGTCCGACTTTACTACAGAACAACATGTATGCCCTCCCGATACGTTACAATGATAGAAGACTGGCAAGAATTTGGCTTTATCGAGAAAGTGCGAGAGTACCTAGGGCTACTTTCCTTCGGAAGCAAGGTCTACTTCCAAGTATTTGAAGCCTTGGGAAAGAAGATGAGCGAGCAGAAACAGAGTGAAATCATTTGAGACGAATAAGCACTTGGTTTTACGAAAGCGACTGAAGATCCACGTTTTTTCAAGTGCCAAGCAAAATCATGTCATTCTACATGTGTTGTGGTGGGTCCTGCAACAGATTAGGGGGGATGATGTTGGCAGATTCCAAGGAATCTCCAAGTAGAAGATGAGAGCTGTGCATGAGAGCCGAGAAATACTAGCTAGGTATACAGTTCTACGTTATGTGAGCCTCATGGTGAATCCCAAAGAAGGATGTAGGAGCTAGTAGTATTTCTAGGCAATGTAACAAATGTAGACCTCTCTTAAATAAACTAGAGCGTGCCACCTTTTGATGGTGACATCTAGTGGAAGAGCTAATTTCACTTGGAATTTGTAGATTAGTGGAATTGCCACTGAGGCTCTGTGAAGGATTTCAGATCATTCAAGATCCAATCCATGTCCCAAATCTTTGGTTACAATAAGGAGCAAACCAACAATCCTGCCAATGTAGAAAAATCAGCATCTACATACAAAATGAGATGCAAACTCTAAGAGATATTGATCAAACATGAACCAAGACGTAAAATATGTTTGATGTCCGTACAATCACAGTACCCTACTGCATTTCACACGTGTGGAACCAAAAATAGCAATAAATGATCATTCTACACATAGAATTGCAAGATAACACCAAGATAGTGCACCAATGAGTAGTAGAACCCAAAGAGAACCATGTATAATGATGAAATGAGAGATAGAATAGAGAAGATGTGTCTCTCCACGAGTTACATCCTTTTATAGAGTTTTCAAACCTTATTTGGCCACTTGGCTTTCCCTCCAAAATGTAAACCCTACTATTTTTGGGTCTAGATTCAATGTACCCAAAGTTCAAATTTGAATCTCTCTCAAACTCGACTACCAACTTTCCCACACTTTCCAAAAGTGTTTATTGAATGTATTTTAAACTAATATAACTTCAAAAAGTTTATCTCTAAGTCTAAAATGAGTTTTGGCCTCTTATTGACAATTTACCAAAATGTGACTAAACTAGACTAAACTAGTTGAAATCTCTCACTCTCCCTCTTCAACTAGTTTTGGCATAGTTTTGACAATAGAACTTTGATCCAACTTTAGAATGATCTCCATCCTAAGTATAGATCTTCTTTCTAAGGTTCTAAAGTATCTTTCATAATTGATATAGAGAATAGTGTCCAAATTGGATGCTTCACTATTTCTTACATCAATTTTACACATCAAGATATAACTAGAACATGAAGAACCAAATAGAATGTGAATGAAATGATTCCTCCATGTTTCAAACTTTGAACTCTCTGGAAAATTACAGCAACCAAACAATAAATGTGAGTGATGACCATTTGCTTGCTTGTCTCCTCCAACTTTGTCCTTTCTTGATATGTCTCCACCATAAAACTCCATGAATGAGCCTCCATCTCCATCTTGCCACAAGAAACCATCAAACCTTGGAAATCCATAAGTAGGTGTGTACATTAATGATGCAAATCCAGCACCACATGACTCCATAAACCAAGTAGGTTGCACTAGTCCATCTTCAAGATCTACTTGACACAAGAAAATGACCATGAATTCACCAAAAATTGACAATCTCCAAGTATTGGCTCAACACTTGAGAACTTGATCATGGATGAGTGATATAACGAGCCTCCATTAGCCTCACTTCCATCAGCAAAACTAGCCAAGAATACTAGTACAACTCCAACAATAAGATATTGCAAGACAATGTAGCTAGTTTGTCCATATCTTGACAATTTGCACACATCCACATGAAATAGCTCAAACATGAGATAGAACAAGTAAAGTAAACTTGAACAAAACTTCCTTGCTACTCCTTTGACCTTACTTGAGTCTTCAATAAGTTGCAAAAACATATCCATAACATCTTTGCCAAATAACCTTCCTTTGATGCTCTTGATTAGTTCCAAATTGTCACCTTTCCTTTTGTGTTGTTGAAGCCCTTTGAGACCAACTTCTTGATCTTTCTCTTGATCATCAAAGTCATTGAACAAACTTTGTTTTCCAGATCCATTTCTTGCTTTTCCAGTATGAAAACCATGAGAACCAATATCCACTTGCATAGCATCATCTACACAAGAAAATTCTCCAAAACATGTGAGTAAAGCAAAATGAGTCGCTTCCACTTGCTTACCTTTCTCTTGATAATCAAAGATATAAAAGATATGAATATCTTCAGACTTGAACCTCTAAAAATACTCCCTCTCAAACATATGATCTATATCCAACAAGATCTCATCAATGCTTGATCTCGAATTTCCACAAAGGTTAGTGAAAACAATGTCACCAATGTCACCATCATATATCAAAAGATAGATTCCAAACTTTCCATCCAACATGAAGTAGAGTAGGTGAAGATGAGTATCAAACCTAATAAATCCAGCCTTCTTGAGTCCATAACAAACCTCAATAAGCTCACCAATGAGATCTCCCTTGTCTTGAAGAAATTGCCTCTCAATTTGCTCCATGTAGTCTTCTCCAACCAACCTTTTGCCATCTCGATCATGAATGATCAATTCACAATCATAGAATTCTTTGAGTTGATGAAGAGATGTGAGATCCATGCCTTGGATCTTCCCAAGAACCAATCTTTCATTGCTCTTTCCTTCATAAGACTCCCTTTTAATGATTGCATCATAAGAAGTAGAAACCTCAAAAACATTAGAAGCCATGAAAAAAATGATTAGTACCTTCAACATAAGGATGATTGAAGTACTCTCTTTTTTCAAACAAGAACATCTACTCAATGTTTTAGGTAATGAATCATATGATAATGATTCTTCCTCACTATCATTCACAATGACATCATTCAAAGTACATCCTACTTTGAACTCTTCACATACTTCTCTTCTTCTTGACTTGTGACTATCTCCCTCACTAAGTCTCTTGATAGAACCATTTGATCTACTCTCTTTATGAAGACATGTGACTCCACTTGCTGGAAAAATGACTTTCTTGGACTCATCACAAAAGAATGTAGAAGAACCACCTCTTTCATGCATGCACCTAGCAACATCTTTTGACACATGATCAAAGAAATCATTAACAACAATCTTTTCCAAGGAAGAACCTTCACCTCCATTGATGAAGTTAGATCTTTCCTTACCTTTTGCATGCTTGCACTTGCCATGAAGAACCTTTGAAACACCATTATTATCCTCAAGACTAGCCAAGTTAGCACAAAGATGAACATCTCCAAGAAGCGTATTAGATCTTGACCTAGATCTAGCATAAGGAAGCTTGTTAGACTTTGCATAAGATCCACCAATCTTATTGATGCTAAAAGGTAACTTTGGAAAGTTGAGACCAATCTCCTTTTCCATTCCATCCTTTTTGTTAGCCATAACAAAAGCATCAAGCTTGAAAAGTCTACCTTGTTTATTGCCCCTAGCAACCAAGATTTCTTCCTTCATAATGAAACAAGCATCACCACCAAAATTTACCATGTATCCTTTCTCTATCATTTGACCAACACTTAACAAATTCTTTGAAAGTGAAGGAATGTAAAGAACACCATCAAGTTTTGCTTTCCTATTAGTAGAGAGACAAATAGGAATTGAATTAATACCTTCAATCACACACTCACCACCATTGGCCATGTGAATTGCTTTCTTGGCTCCATCATAAGTGACCAAAGAAGTAAAGAACTCCTTGTGACTAGTCATGTGTGAACTAGCTCCATTATCAATCCACCATGAATCTTTGTCACCTTCACTTGATATTGGAGTTGATGAACACATCAAAAGAGAATCACCACCACCTAGACCCTCATCATTAGTAGTAAAGTTGATTTGCTTGCTACCTTCATCTCTTTGCTTCTTCAAACATTCATTTGCAAAATGCCCTTTGATTCCACAATAAAAGCATTTCAACTTAGACTTATCTTTCTTTTTGCCAAAAGAGGAAGTATCACCTTGATCTTGCCCTTTAGACCACTTGCCTTTGCCTTTGCCCTTGAACTTGCCTTTGATGAACATAGCATCCTCTTCATAATGAGATGTCGATGTAGATCCACCTCCTCTTGATTGAAGCCTATACTCCTCATTCACCAAGATCTCTTGCAAATCCATAATACTTGGCAAAGTCTTTTGAATAGCAAAACTTTGAACAAGATTAGCATGATCATCCAACAAGCCATTAAGTATAACTTGAACAAGTTCTACCTCCTTAATGCTTTCATCAATACATGCTAACTCATCATTGAATGCTTTAACCCTCAAAACAAAAGCATGAGTACTCTCTTCCTTCTTTTGCAAACTTTGAAAGATTTGCCTCCTAAGAGTAAGCACTCTTGATGTAGACTTGGATTCATAAAGCTTCTTCAAAGCTTCCCAAGCCTCCAAAGATGATGTGCACTTACCAACTTCCTTGAGAAGTTCATTGGTAACATTCATCTTAATCATGTGTAGAACTTTCTTTGCTCTCTTGTCATATCTCACTTCATCTTGTTGAGTTGCTGGTCTCTCCTCCAAACCTACAGCAATCTCCATCAACTCATTCATCTCCAATAAGGACTCCATCCTCACCTTCCAAGTAGAATAGTTGATTGAGGTAAGCCTATCATTGCTCTCCAACATAGATCCACCACTTGTAGCCATGTTGAAGTGACCTGATCTTCTCTTTCAACCTGTTCCAATGCACAAAGCACTCTCTTGAATGTCAAAAAATGAACTCAAGAAGAAATCACAAAGATATGGAACCTCTCAAATCTCTTCTAGCACTTCTAACTAGAAAATCAACACATAGAATAGTGAAATCTTGATCAACCTATGATCTATTCTCAATCTAATGATTCTTGCCACTTCCTAAGATTGAAACACACTCAAATGAAGTTAAGTAACCTCACAAACTAGAGATCCAATCAAAATTAGAGTTTTGACAAAATCACAAAAAATTGAATATCTCAAATTCTACATGCAATTTCTAGAAACTTGATATATCTTCTTGTAGACTCCAATGAGACCTTCGTAATGCACCAACAATCATTTAATTCTGGTAAACCAAGTGTGAAACCGGAATTGATCAAGTATCTAACCCTATATTGAGTTTTGACCTACAAAAGATCAATTCTACACATGCAAAAATGCTGATTTTTGAGTAGAGATCAATCTAGCATGCTCTAGCATTGGTAACTCCTCCAAATCCTTGCTAAAGATGGCTGATCCTTTCATAACCTGAAACACAAGAGCTCTGATACCATGTGAAGGATTGCAGATCATTCAAGATCCAATCCATGTCCCAAATCTTTGGTTACAATAAGGAGCAAACCAACAATCCTGCCAATGTACAAAAATTAGCATCTACATACAAAATGAGATGCAAACTCTAAGAGATATTGATCAAACATGAACCAAAACATAAAATATGTTTGATGTCCGTACAATTACAGTACCCTACTGTATTTCACATGTGTGGAATCGAAAATAGCAATAAATGATCATTCTACACATAGAATTGCAAGATAACACCAAGATAGTGCACCAATGAGTAGTAGAACCCAAAGAGAACCATTTATAATGATGAAATGAGAGATAGAATAGAGAAGATGTGTCTCTCCACGAGTTACATCCTTTTATAGAGTTTCCAAACCCTATTTTGCCACTTGGCTTTCCCTCCAAAATGTAAACCCTACTATTTCTGGGTCTAGATTCAATGTACCCAAAGTTCAAATTTGAATCTCTCTCAAACTCGACTACCAACTTTCCCACACTTTTCAAAAGTGTTTATTGAATGTATTTTAAACTAATATAACTTCAAAAAGTTTATCTCTAAGTCTAAAATGAGTTTTGGCCTCTTATTGACAATTTACCAAAATGTGACTAAACTAGACTAAACTAGTTGAAATCTCTCACAGGCTCCACATGGGCAACCTCTTGGTCTATTTAAGAGACCCCCTCTCTTGTGAGAGAAAAGATCTTTTTTTTAAGTGTAGGTGTGAAAATAAATGTAAGAACAATTTCTCTATCATTTGGTTTAATCACGTTGTTTGGTTCATAATGAACAATGTGAAAATTTTGGAAAAGTTTTTTTCAGGGGCTTATTTACATAATCAAGTTACTTCTGCCAGAGATGTTGTCAAAGCAAAACTCTCAAAAAAATTGTCAAATCAAGCTTTTTCCATACATCAACTTTTAGTACTTTGGTTTTGCCGTTTTTCTCGAAGTCCTGAGTGGTAGCAATAACCCCCCCCCCCCCCCCCCCTCTCTCTCTCTCTCACACACACACACACACACACACACACACACACACACCACAATTAGAGCATTTGCTAATGAACATCACTCCACAAACACTTGTTTCCAAACCTTCACAAAAACAATAGTGCTATACTGGTCTTTTCATATTTAAAAAATTGAAGGTTTGCTTTACTTTTGTCACGTGTTATTGGATGCCATTCCTTTCGTGCATGTAAGATCATTATAGCACTATTGGCATGCATGAAAGGAAGACTTCAAGTAATGTGTGACAATGTAAAAATATTTTTTTTTTTTTTTGCTTTAAAATATGAATATGCATGAAAAATGAATACAGCTACTATTTTTTTGCTTAGCATGTACAAATGCTGGTGGAACCAAGCAGGTGAGGTCCTAGAGTGTTTGCTTTTCGATCTCGTACTCACATTTGCGCATCTTGCACATCTACTTGTGAGAAGATCACCAAATGTATATTGTCGAAAAGCATGCAAGCTTGCATGTTGATGGTGGAGCATGCAATAACCAAATAATGTACTATTAAGCAATCATTTATCCGTTTTTTTTACGTGTGTACATGCTCACTTTCATATTTGGCGAGCCCTCCACCAATGTCTAAACCAGTGTTGGGCGGTTCTGACATATTTATGATACCCGCCGGTTAAAGTTATTGCCCTTTTTTTGAGACCAAGAACCGCCGGTTCAGGGTATTGGATTACATTTAAAATATTTACACCTGGCGGTTCTCAATAATATCTTATAAGATAAATCTTGGCGGTTCTCAATCTGCCGGTTATTACTCTATTAAGAACCGTCGGTTCCTATATCAGGTTCTCAATATATACTATTATTATAAAAACTAATAAAAAATCATTTCGAAAATTATTGTTGCATACTATGTTAAAATTCTCTCACATTATTTATCAAAAGACACATGGAAGCCAAGTAAAAAAAGTGTAAGTGAACAAAATTTGAGCATTCCTCCACTTATCAACTACTCATAAAAATCTCACACTCTTCAATGCCTATGATATTTCAATTGTGCAAAAAAAATCACACTTCACAGCTAAACAACTCAAATAAATAACTCTAAGAATATGACTTATATCAAAGCCGCTAAAAAAAAGTCTTGTTGCACAATGTCTTAAGTTTTTAACATTCCACTTAACAACTAACTACCCATCAACAAAAATGATAGCCTTGAAAAAAGTCTTGTTACAATTTTTATGTTAACATTCTCTTACTCATCCTACTCATGAAAAAATCCACACTCCTCAATGTGGTCTACATTCTCATCTATCATGATGTCCTCTCTTGCTAAAAGCCCTTAATGAATGTTAGGTTCTGTAGGGTGAATTGATACTCGGGTTATACCCCCTTCCAAATGACGGTCCGGTTCTCAACCTCAATCCAAGGCTCAAAGGGACCCGACGGTTCTCAACCGTGGCCGGTTCTTACAAAAGAGCATACCCGCCGATTTTACATAGAAGTCGATTCTTGAAAAATAGTGTACCCGCCGATTAGGGACTTAAGAACCGGGTTGAGAACCGAACAAAGATCAATACCCGGCCAACACTCGTCTAAACCTCAAAATTTAAGACATCATCCATTTGTACATAATATTTGCCTTTGCAAGGCAAACCCAAAAACAAATGCAAGAAAAGAAGCACGAGAAACACATATTTGGGCTTGGATTCAAAATTTCAACGCTCATCTCTACTAGCTACCAGCACTCCTGTGCTAGGCTTGGTTCGGGGAGAGGACAGCCACGACATCAGTCTGGACAAAGGTATGCGATCTTTCTATGTACCTGTCTTTTGCGTTTGCGTTTGTTTTCGATACGGATTTGGGCTTGAGCGAGCAAACAACAAACTTCAAAGGTATGTGATCTATCTATGTACCTGTCTATCTGCGTTTGTGTTTGTTTTGCATACGGATTTGGGCTTGAGAGAGCAAACTTCAAAGGTATGTAATCTACCTATTTACCTGTCTGTAGCTATCTTTGTTTTGCATACGGTAACGGGTGACCGGTCTTGGGCTTGAGAGAGCAAAGCCTCAGCAAAGATATGTGATCGATCTATGTACCTGTCTATTTGTCTGTGTTTGTGTTTGTTTTGCATACTGACTTGGGCTTGAGAGAGCAAGGTATTGATCTATCTATGTACCTGTCTGTCTGTCTATGTGTGTGTGTCTTGCATACGGACTGGGGCCTGAGATAGCAAGGGCATGTGACCTATCTGTCTGTGTTTGTGTTTGTTTTGCATACGGACTTGGGCTTGAGAGAGCAAGCTCTGAGTTGGGGTGTGTTGCTTTTGGTGGAGCAGCGGAAGATTTGAGGGTTTTCCTGCTGCTGCTGCAGGTAGCGTGAAGACGATCATACTCGTTAATGGTTCGATTTTATTCATATCATCATCAAAATCGTTTGCAAGGTTTGGGAGTAGTGGGTAATGCATGTCAAGCCCATCGAGAAGTTCCATGGGCTGTGAGGAATTATCTACGAAGGTGGCTCCGGTAGCTGAAATTGATCACAAAACACCCCAATTCGACCAACAGGTCAAAGGGTGCACTAAAGAAAGCTGCAGTAGTAGTGATGTGGCTCGTGCTCGGCTTCTAGCCATTTCTCAGGTGGAACCCAACTCGATCGCCACCAGCAACAAGATTTTCCTTCCTCAAACACACAATAAAATCTCAAAAACTAATGACGAAGAGGAAGAGTACAGATTAAAATTGATGGTGATATCAACTATCGATTCGACTTCTATTGCTGGTTCTACCATCAAAACGAGCTAAAACGAAGCTGGCGATGTAGGCATCCGCTGTAGAACAAGCTAGTCGTTACAGGATATTTATGTTCTTCAGCTAAGCACCTCAGAGTTATCTTTCCTGATTTCTGTGTGGTTTTTCAGTCCTATAAAACAGGTTTTTGGAATTGTCATTCAAATCGTTTCATTTTAATTTGACGATTCAACGTAGTTACGATCAGGCCCTTCTTCAAATGATTCTTGCGTGCTTCTGAGAAGAAGAGGTTTGTGCATTGGTCCAAAAATTCCCTTTCCGCTGCGTTTTCAGTTTCTTTTGTTGACTCCTGTAATAAGTGGCTTGAACTTGGTCCCAATATCTCTTTAAAGTGGATCATACACAATCTCTTCTGTTTTTGTATCACTTAATACTATTCTTAAATAGGCTTTTATAAGCGCTATTCGGCATTAATGTTACCTAGGACAACAGCAAGCGAACTCAAGGATTCAGCATTATTGTATGCGTTTGTTTCGACTGTATGAGTTATGTCAAACTGAAGCTCCCTGTTACCTGAATCCAGTCACCTTGCATTTTTAGTAAGAACAAATGATGCAAGAATATAGTTCTAAATAAATTTGGTAACTTCTGAAACACTAAAAATCATGAAAAACTAGTTTTGATAGTGAATTTTTGTTTTTTAAATTTCAGTTTTCATGAGCCACTAAACACGAGCGAACTTGCCTGCGGGTACCATGTTTGTTTGCAAACTATGGACCTGTATTGTAACATTACATGAACTAGGAAGTCAATATTATAGGTATTAGTGTTTCTTTAATGTTTTGTTTTGCATCTTGTAACTTTAGGGATGAAATGCCAAGGTGTGGGTTGCTTCCTCTTTGAATCGATGCCGTACTCATGCTATTATACCAATTCTGCATCTTATTCATTATTCTGTCATAATTGCTTGTATCGAGCTTTTGAAAGATTGTTAGTTATGAATGATGAACTTTTATGGCAAGCATGTAGGAAAGACGTCATTCATTGGATTTTGTGATGGGCCTGATTGCCCCATCTTGCTACAAAAGTAGCATTTGATCTTTGACTTATCCTTCTTGGGCTTGCTTGAGCTTGGAGTTGAAGATCTTTCTTGATCTTCACTTGTGACTTGGTTTTTCTTGAATGCACCTCCTTTGCATTTGGATTTGCTTTTGCTCTTGATGAAAAGGTCCTTGTCATCTCCATTATTGAAGGAGAGCTTCTCCACCTTCGACTTGCTGTGTGTTCTCCTACTCTCCTCGACCATGAGGACTCCTTGGAGATCTTCAAGAGAGGGCAATTTTCCCATGATTGCATAGCCTTGTACCAAGTTAACAAAATCCACACTTAGTCCATTCAAAGTCAATTGAACAAGTTCACACTCCTTAATAGAATCTCCTATGCAAGCAAGCTCCTTGTTTAAGTCTTTAACTCCCAAAACATATGAATGACCACTCTCTCCCTTGGCTTGGAAGCATCAAAGGATTCGGTTTTTCAAGGATGGCAACCTTGAAGTGTTCTTAGATTCATACATTTTTTGAAGAGTTTCCCATGCTTCTTGAGCCAAGGTGCAAGCACCTACCTCCTTAAGAAACTCATTTGCTATATTCATTTTTATACAATGGAGAGCAATCTTATATCTTTTATTTTATCTTGTAGCTTTTTGAGGGTGAATGGGGTCATCCTCTTCACCACTCACAATTTCCATTAGATCTTGCAAGACAAGAATAGACTCCATTCTTAGCTTCCAAATAGAGTAATTAGAAGCATTCAATCTATCATTTGGATCCAAGAGATAGGGACTTAAGAAAATTCAAACCTTGACCTCTCAATAAGATCATATTTGATTTTGAGCTAAATCAAATCTATTTGAAACAACAAAAATGGAAACTAGCTTGAATTGGAATGAAGATTGGATGTAGAATTGCCGCCTCCTTGATCTCGACTTCACAAGGTACTTGGATTCATCTAACCTGAACCAAAAGGAATCAAATGCACATAAATCATCCCTATAAAATTAAGTTGGCAATAATTAATCCAAATACTTGGGCTAACCCTAAAAAATACTTTCAAGAACCTTAATAAGCCTAAAAATGACCTATTACAGCACCAAGAATGATGATCTACCTTTCTATTGAATGATTGAAAACTATTATTTGTGTCTGACTCCACAAATCGAGGAGCATCAAAAAGAAGGAAGCACAAAAACCTTGCTATTTTGATCAAATAGATAAGAGATGACCTCAAATCGGATTTTGAAGCTTATAGACCTGAAAATCAAATTCTATTAGATCCCTCTTCCCTCAATTACATCAAAATTGAAGGTTCTAATCATAGATTATGTCTAGATAGCAATCAATGCTTGAATTGCATCAAAATCTATGATCTTAGCATGTTTATAGCTCATTTCTAGGATTGGCTCTGATACCATGTTGAAAATGTAGCAAAATAAGTCCAATTGATTGTAGAAAATGGAGAAAGCACCTCTTTAAGATCCAAACAAGATTCAATAGCTAGAACACAAATCAATGTATTGATTTCTAGCTTATCTTTGTTTGAACTTCACTCTATGGCTCCAAAATCATGCAAAATCGTTCACACGTGTGGATGTATGGCGTGCTGCAGCCTGTGTACTGTACCAACACCTTCCAAACCTTCTAATCATTTTAAAAAACCAAATGCCAATAGCAATCATCAAGTAAATGATAGACCAAAATTAGTCATGAAGGAAGATCTCAATTTTACTCATAATTGGATGGCAAATTCATCACATGTTTATTCATAAATGCCTCGGATTTGAGCATTAAGGGCTACCTCTGACCCCCATCCATGACTTGACCCTAGTGTCTAACCTAGTAGGTCATAAGATCCACCCTAATTTGGAGTCAAGATCTTGAGATCCAAAACAATGTAAAAATTGCTATTTTTAGCTCTTAGAATCTCTCTAGCCTATTTATGCACAATTTGGCCTCATTCCAAAGTTGCCATTCCAAAGCTAGGTTAGGAATAAGACTTATGAAAAGTATCCTATGCTTTTTGGCACGTGTGACATCCCACAACATGGCCACATTACAATTTACAAGGGGAAAAATCAATCTAGCTTGTGTAACTTTAACACAACCATTAAGGATTGGGAATAAAAATTGTTGTTCCATGGTAATCAAAATCATGCTATGTGGAATGACATGAAAGAGAGAGAAACGTAGGCCTAGCAAAAAACCAAATAGTTCTTCACAAAAATCTTGAGAGCTCAAAAGATGAAAGAAGATTTGTTAGTCAAGTTTATATTATTCCTAGCAAAAAAATTTCAAAGTTTTGTAGTTTTAATTTATTTTTCTTCTTTTTGTCAATTATCTCAATTTTAACTCTATAGATGATCGATGTCAATAATCTATTATAAAAAAAAAATTCTATTAACTTAGAGGTCATGTTTCTTACCTTAAAAAAAATTGCATAATGCCCAACAAAACAACTAATTGCTCTTCACAAAAATATCGAGAAGTTTAAAGATTTGGCAAAGTTATGGAAGTTCTTGTGATGGAGGTCCATTTCACTTTTGCTTAAAAATAATTGGATGTGGTGTAAGAGAGAAGGCTTTCGACATTTCAAAATTTTTAACTTCTCTTTTAAACAGTTTTTTTTTCAAATCTTTTATTTTGACGTGTTGTTAAGAAAACACATTGCATCAAAATGGTGGCACCCCTTGAACGCTTCGAAGAAAAATTAAAAAAAAAATTTGCAATCATTCTTGAAACCTCACACGCATCCATCCTTGCCTACCCTTTTACCATTTTCAATTTCATTTTCCCTTTCTCCTTGAATTCTGCACTCCCTCGCTTTGAGTTCTACCTCATTTTCATCTTTGATGTCCCAAGGCACAACATTTGCGTCTTTTTATGCAACAAGAATGCAACATCCGTGACAGCAGGCGTGCCTCTTGCCCTCAAAACTAAGAAAAAATATTGTTTAAAGATCACTTTAAAAAGTTCATAGTTCCTAAAAAATTGTGAGCTTTCATTACTACAAGAGGTTTAATCAATATTTAACAACATTTTTCAAAGTCCTTATGGCTTTTATTGCAAACAAAAGGATGGTTTATGAAATTTGAAGGTGTGTCAAAATCAATTTATATATCCTTTCTAAATTATTGCATTCTTGTTTTTTTTTTTTTCCCTTATTTTTGCGCTTATATATCTTTTACGTTAAGTTCAAAATTTGGTACATTCAAAAGCATAATTGATCAATTTAACATGCCTAGTGATGTACAACTATATGTACTTTTGTAATTATTACTCTATACAAAAAAATATTCGAACATCTTGTCGAATTTGGGTTTTCTATGTGAAAATTCGCACGTGTGGGAATGCCCTAAAGTGTGAAAGCAATCTCCTAAGCAAAGCTTTTGCACTGTAGATCTTCTATTGATTGAAATCCAAGATCAATTGATGAAATCTAAGGCAAAGAGGCAAAGGTACATGCATACATTCATAACCAAAGTAGTTTCACACGTGTGGAAACATGTACTACTGAAAACTAAGTCCTAACAAGTTCTTCTCCTCGTGTAGAGAGAGAAACCACTCTTCATAATGCAGAGACCATTGATTTGGGAAGAATGGTTACATATGTTGGATAGATACTTCTAATTATTTTCAAGGCTTGGTGGCAAAAGGTTGAGATAAATCCACAAGCACAATCAATTGTTTAAAATTAGATACAGTTTAAACAATTGTACACTAAAGTCTTCTTGGAACCATTTCAACAAAATTGTTATTTTAACATTGGTGTTCGGTTCAACAAACTATATTTGTCCAAAATTATAATCATGAACTTTGGTAGTTGAGATGATATTGCATAATTACATCGGTATATCCATGGATTACAATCACATATTGGAGCATATGTCGAAACAACTAGATGCATGACCTTGAAATCAGTTATGCAATTAGCTTTGGTTCATGAACAGATTTCTTTTTGGATAGCTAGACAACTCTAAAATCACACAACTACTTCAACCAACTCATCTTATAACACATTTGGAGTTCCAAAAACTCAATTTGATGCTTCACAATTATCTAAGCCAATCATTTTGACAAGTAATTTAAGGGAGAATAGAAATAACAATAATGCCAACAAGGCTACACATTGTTCAATATTTGATGGTCAAACCTGGCAATAGATTTGGTGCCAAGGTTAATTTTACTCCTATTAGTTGTAAAAACATGGTGTCTGCAATGTTGGAAAATTAGAAGGCAAGACCATTTCAAAAGCTGGCAAATGACAAGATGGGGAAACTTAGTATACTAGGACTTTGCTACTGATGCCAAGAGAAATGGGATAAAGACCATTGAAAAGTGTACAAATTCCAAAGCAAGATGTCCGGTTAATAGCTACGACAGAGAATTCAAATGATGGCAATTAACAAAAGAATGAGCATGAAAATTTGTTGAATGAGGATGATCTACATATATTACAAAAGCATCAATGTGAACCGTTTGATAGTGAAGTGCTAGGCGATGAGAATGAGGGATGGCATAAAATTCTTAATAGGCATGACGTGAATACAACACTTATGTTCATGTCCTTAAATTCATTCAATGGCTCTCGTTTCTTTGAAACCTTCTGTGTTAGAGCAAAAGTGAATGGAAGGGAAATTTACATTTTAACCGATAGTGAAAGCACTCACAATTTTTCAATAGTCGTTTAATTAGGAGTTATAATTTATCAATAGTGAATACATGTCTATTGCTTATGAAAATTTTATTACCTATGACAAAATCACAACCGAATCCAAAATTCAAATGGGGAAGTACAAGTTGAAAATAATTTGTATGTGATTGGTATGGAACCTATCGATATGATAATTTGGTGTTGAATAGTTACAAACATTGGGTGATGTCTTTCAATTTCGAGTAGAGAACGATACAGTTCGAGCAATTTGGACAAGACTTTGAAGTTACAGTTGTAGAAAAAATAATCTGATGCTTATATACAACTAATTACCAGAGCACGATTGGTTCACAAGCATGTGGATGTGTTATTGTTGAAGGTTGAGATGGACGATGGAAAAGGAAAATCAAAGGCTTCGATGCAAAATCGATAAAATCGAAATTGCAATAAGTGTTGGATAAGTTTAAGATGTGTTTCCAAGCATATTACAAAAAGGAAATTCTTGAACAAAATCTGGGTACCATGTCATAAACCTAGGACCAAAATCAAAACCAATTAACATTCAACCATATAAGTTGTCACAAGTGGAAAGAGAGGAGGTTAAAAAATAGGTACAGGAGTTCACCAGTTTGAGCAAATAACCTTTTGCCTCACCCATACTTCATGTTAAGAATTGGATGTGCATAGATTATCGTGCACTCAACAAGATCACCATCAAGAAAAAAAATTAAAATTCCTCGTGTGCTACCTAAGAAAATAGTATGTGAGAAGGATCCTAAATTTACATGACTAACCTAAGGAAATAGTATGTGACAAGTTCCTAGATTTACGTGAATTATCTAAGAAAATAGTACGTGACAAGGATCTTAGATTTGCCAAATAGTTCTGGAAGGAGATAAAGGACAAGTCAACAACAGGGACCACTACAGAAAGAGGAGTTCATGCTAATTAGGAGGTTATTTTACATTTGTCTAATTTGAATCTTCTATATGACTTGGAGCTTCTATTTGAAATCTTTCTTGACGTACAAGCATCACCACCAAACTTTACCATGTATCCTTTCTCTATCATTTGACCAATACTTAATAAATTCGTTGAAAGTGAATATATATTTGCAGAAATGTACACTACAAATGATGATGATGTAAATTTTGATTTTGTAAGACAGACACTATAGATGCTTTCAGACAGAGATTCAGAATAAGCTCATAGCTAATATAGAACTAAAATAGTTTGAGCATGCAATTTCGTCTACAACTGTATTGTGCTTCAACATTAATTGACTTCACAATAACATATCGCATGGATTCCAAATGGGTGTCCAACATATTTTCAAAAATTTTATAACTTGTCACAATCCGACGCATCAAAATTCGACGTCTAAGCAAACAATCCCAAACTGGAAGTCCGGTGATCGGGAAATTGTGGCGACAACCAATTTTTGAAGTGCACGTCGGAATCCGACATCTCGATGTGGATATGGCATGACATTTTAAAGAAAATACTTGACTTGTAACTAATCAAATAACTATGCGATCATTGGGTTGGACTTACACACGCAGGGTGCCAAATCCCTCTCACTTATTAACTAGGGTTAGGATTGCCTTGGGATCCACAAATCCTCCACAGTATCCCCCACCAAAACTGGTGGCGGTTCCATGACACCTGTGAGATGCAGTTATTGGGAATTTTTATTAGCTTCGCGACGAATCTTTATTAAATGGTACTGCACCTTCTCCATAAAGTCGAGGCGAGCAGTATTAAAATCCAAATTGTGTGGCAGAAAACAACGATGGGCTCCGACAATCCACTTTGAAGTTGTCCATGACGTGAAGCGAGATTCCCAGGAGCCTCCCATCATTGCTGCACAAAAATATAGTCGAACAACCGGCAACTGATCCTTGATACTCTCTGAGGCCATCGGCTTATTTGGATTGAATGCCAGAGGAGGAAGGCAATCGTCCCATCTAGTTGCCACTAATGCCAACAGAGTTAGATCTTTTTCAAACATTGTCGATTGTCACACTATCGGATTGGGAGAGTGGATATGCTCCGGCTGGTATGCTTGTAAGGCCCGGTGGAAGTCCATTTGTCCAGTTGTAGGGCTGATGGATGATTGGCCAATTGGACGTATGGATTGTAATTTTGTCCATAGCCAATCCCAAATCTTTCCATTTATTCCTTCTTGACATTGGCACATAATAGAAATCTACCCGCAATTGGTGAGGGCTGGTCACATAACTCCTGATAGATTTCGGAGTTTTTTCAAAAACGGTAATTCTCCATGCCGACTGCCCTCCCAATGCAGATATTTTGTCCACTTCTTTGCCGACCTCTCAAATGTCTTGAACTTAAGGACCCAACCACCACGCGAGGACTCATGAGGATGTTGCGCTAGAAAACTCTGGATCTGGTCCTCAATGCTTCTGAATAACATTGTGGTCCTTGATGAGGATGGACCCACTGGCACTGCTTGTGGAATTGGGTGTTGTTCTTCAATGTCTGGAGCTCTACCCTGGTCCATGTCTGAATCCAGCCCTATATCCATTGGTACATCTCTTGGCGCGTAGGGAAGAATTGCTGCATGACCGGAACTGGGATTTGTGGTCTGGCTTCCAACACCTGAGTGGCTGCTTTTTCATAGGCACTGAGAAGATAAAAGGGCCAACAACAAACTGCTGTTTGGAATTGCTTTTGATGGCTCTCTTTAGTTTGCCAAAAATAGTCTTGAACCAATTATATGGTTCCCAAGGCACTTTATCTAACTTGTAGTTAGCTTTTACGATACGGTGCAAGACTTGTGAGAAAATTCTTTCCTTCCAGAGGTTGCTAACCATGAGGAAGATGTTAGGAGCTGAGCTGCGACATGGATGGTAGGATCTCTAATGGATTCTAGCAAATAGCCGTCATTGGTCCAATACAACTCATTTGTCGTGTCAATAAAAGACTTAATGACACTCTTGGAGTGCTTGTGTTTCGGAGAAGACTGAGTTCTTGAGGATATTCCTATGGCTACAAGGGTGGCTTTAGTAACACACACTTTGTGAATAGCTATCTAGTAGGCGATACCATTGGTGAGAGAGATAACTTGCAATTGATCAGATTATATTTGACTAACATGTTGTAGATGTATCTTTGTTGTGTAATGTAAACCGACTTCTGTTTTCTATCTCTGTGCATTTGTATACCAAGGCAAAAATGAGCTTCTTCCATATCGATCATGTCAAATTTGAAAGATAACATTGTCTTGGCTTCTTTTATCAGATCGTACTGTTGCTGAAAAGTAATGTATCATCCACATATAAAGTGATAATGATAAAAGACTGCTGCACTACTTTAAAGTAAACGTTTGAATCTGAAGAGCTAGGTGTATAGCCATGATCAATAAGAAAAGTATTGATCCTTTGAAACCATGCCCGAGCAGATTGCCTCAAGCCATAAAGTACCTTATGGAATTTATACACATGATTGTGTTTACCCTCGATAATATAACCTTCGGGTTGCACCATGTAAATGTCTTCTTTGATAACTCCATTGAGATATGCTATATGTACATCCATTTGATGTATTTCCAAATCTGATGCAGCGACAAATGATAGCAAAAGTCAAATAGAAAAATGCTTGACTGCTGGACTGAATGCTTCAGTGTAATCGACATTGTATATTTGAGAAAATCCTCTGGCAACAAGTCGTGCCTTTTTTCTGTTGATGCTTCCATCTGCTTTGTACTTGACTTTGAGAATGCAATCAACTATGTTTTTGCTAGCAGATAGTTCGACAATCGTCCATGTCTGGTTCTTGATAAGAGATGAATACTCTTTATCCATAGCTTCTCTCTAGAGATCGCAGAATCAGGCTGATTGAGTGCCTCTTCGACAGATGTTGGTACTTGAACAAGGTAGGCTATAGACTCGTCAATATACCGGTTTAGGGTAATAGGGAAAGTTGATCATTTCCATCATACTGTATTGCTGAACTGCAACAACATCATCTTCTGATTTGTCGTTGATTCGTTGTTCGTTGAAAGTAGAAGAGCTTGGACTTTCAATGAGAATAGTCACTTGCGAAACTGGAAAGTTCAAAGCATCATGAGAATCTGACAGGTCGGCTACATGGGAATTGCCCTTTCCTTTGAGGTCTTGAAACTGATCTTCTATGAAGATAACATCCCGACTAGTGAATATCTTCAACTCGATGGGATCAAACAAACTTGTAGTCTTAATCTGAGGTAGTGTAGCTGATGAAAACACATTTGATACTCTGGAAGTCGAGCTTCTTCCTGAGGTATCTACGCAAAAGCAATACATCCAAAAACTCGTAAGCTTGATAAAGAAGGTTTGGTACCTGTCCAAACTTCGAATGGTGTTTTTTCTGAGAGGCTTGTAGTAGGACATCTGTTCTGAATATAGGTTGTTGTTGAAATACATGCATCAATTTCCAGGTACTTCATGATTGTTATGATTGGACAGTTGACAAGTTTTCCAACAAGTTCACACGTGTGAAAAATGATCCTCAAGTGTGAATGATCTTATTAAGCTTTATGATTAGCACACAAACTGATTCTAGATTGAATATCAAGATCTAGTACATAATTTAATGGCTTAATCACAATCTAGCTTGCTAAGAATCAAATAATGATAGCTTTGATTAACAAGAGAGAAAAAGTACAAGAATTTAATGCATGAGCATAAGCCTCAACTCGAATTAGAGAGAGAAAGAGAGAGCAATATTCAAGCAAATAACAGTGTAAATCCAAAATGACATGGAATAGCTTCAAAGCTTGGTTCTTCATCAAAGATTATGAGAATGTCTACACATAATTTTGGAGTTTGAGGTAGCTCGAGGTAGAACCACCTCATCTAAAAGTGAAAACTAGAGTGTTAGTGACATTTGTCACTTCTCATGCATGCATTTCTACCTACTTTTACCAAGTGTCATTTTCTCAACTAGAATTGTACAAATCACCATGCATGTGCCCATTTCACTTTGTGCATGTCTTGCATGTCACTATGGATTACTTACAACCATTGCATGTGATATGCCACAAGTTTCTACAAGCATAATATTGATATTTCTAAGTCTACAATCTATATGCAAGTTGTATACTACCAACTAGACTTGAAGAACCCATGTAGCTCGAGTTCCTTCTAGGCCAAATTTGGCATTTACAATATGAATAAACAAACTCACATAGTAAAAACTTTGTGACAAGCCTAAAGTCAAGATAGATGACTTTTCATTTCTCAACACTCCTCCTAAAAATAATCTATGTTGATCATGACTTGAACATGGATCTTGGTATTATTCCAAGATTGGCTCTATGCTTGATGAAGGAATTTTTGCTCAAAGGTTTGGTTTTGCAATACAAGATGATGTGTCGATGTGCTCCAAGTAGATTTCCCCTCCAATGAGCTTCTCTCTCACGAAGTGATGTGCAACTTCGATGTGTTTGCTCATTGCATGAAATATTGGATTGTTGGCAAGGGCTTGTGCTGAAATATTGTCATACATGATCAAAGGTAGATCATCTTCCTTGATTATCTTTAGCTCCATTAGCAACCTCTTGATCCAAAGCACTTCTTTTGTTGTAGTAGTAAGTGCCTTATATTCAGCTTCACAAGATGAGAGTGATATAGTATCTTGCTTTTTGAAAAGCCAAGATATTAAATTTCCTCCAAGATATATGACATATGCACTTGTAGTTTCCTCCAAGATATATGACATATGCACTTGTAGATTTCTGATATGCTTTATCACTTGCAAAATCCAAGTCAGAATAGCCAACTATGGAAAGATCTTCACTTCTATATAACAAACCATAATCATAGGTTGAAGATATGTACCTAAGTACCCTTTTGGCCATTTTCCAATGATGAATAGTAGGATTTTGCATAGCTTGGCTCAACTTTATTGTGCCATCTTGATTATATTTGACTCGGAAAAACCCATTTGCAACCAATGCTGTGCTTGTTGCATGGAAGATCCACAAGCTCCCATGTCTTTTTGGCAATCAATGCTTCATATTCCTCCTTCATGGCTAGAAGCCAATCTTTTGAGTTGAGTGCATCATATACATCCTTTGGCTCCTCATGTGAAACAAAATAAGCAGAATTGGTGGAGTTGAGTTCCACTTGCTTGCCTTTATCTCCATATGTAAACGTCTTAGGCTCGGATCTTTCTCTTTGTGATCTCCTTGGTGAAAAGATTCGAGGTGACTCCTCCTCAATTCTCGGCCCCATCTCTTCATGATAATCTTCAAGGGTGATGATAGGAGAATCCTTTTGAGAATCTTTGATCTCGGCCTCCTCAAAGATGTATTTTTTATTCTCATGGAAAATAACATCCCTACTCTCAATTGTAACTGAAGTAGAGCATAAATTCTATAAGCCTTCTTGTTGGATGAGTATCCAACCATGATCCCTTTGACTGAATTTGGATCATCTCTTTTCCTTGTTTCCAAGGGTACATGAACAAAACAAGCACATCCAAAAACTCTAAGGTGATCAACCTTAGGTTTCTTCTTAAACAAGACTTCATATGATGATCTTCTTGCAAGTGCATTATGAGGTAATCTATTGCACAAATAGTTTGCACAATTAATTGCTTCTCTCCAATATTCAATAGGCAAAGAAGCTTAAACTTGGATTGCTTTAGCACATTCACATAGAGATCGATTTTTTCTGTCAGCAACTCCATTTTGAGATGGAGAATAAGCACCAGAAAACTCTCTCTTAATCCCTGCAGCCTCACAATATCCATAGAACTTGTTGGAGATGTATTCACCTCCTCCATCACATCTTAAAGCTTTAACTTTGAAAGAAAATTGTTTCTCAACATAAGCTTTGAAGATTAGGAAGTGATCAAATACCGTAGCTTTTGAAGAAAGTAAGTACAACCAAGTATTTCTTGTAAAATCATCAATGAAGGTGACAAAACAAGTTGCACCACCAATACTTTTTGAGGAAGAAAAATGAACATCCGAGTGAATTGATTCCAAAGGATAAGAAGTCTTAATAAAAGACTTTTGATATGGCTTTCTATGTGATTTTGCAATAGCACAAGCCTCACAAGGCTTGATATCCTTGGAGAGTGATCTTGGAAGACCAATAGCCTTATCATTCCTGATCATAGAAAGCATAGACTTATAGTTAGGATGCTCCAACCTTCTATGCCATAACTCCTCCTTAGACATAAGAGCAATTTCACAAAAGTTTGCATTCTCATAAGAATTCAACTTGAAAATTCCACCATATCTAGATCCATTAGCTAGGATCTCATCATCTTTCTTGATAAAGCAAGTATTGGAATTGAATTTTACATCACAACCACAATCAAGCAACTTTCCAACACTTATCAAGAACACAAAGAATATTGGAAAGTGATAGAACTTTAGAAGAAGCAAGTTTCAATGGAATGTTGCCAATTCTTTCAATAGAGCATTCATGATCATTTGCAGTATAAATAGAGCTTTTAAGTCTTTTATAAGGTACAATAGAGTCAAAAGACTCCTTTGAACAACACATATGTGAAGAGGCTCCACTATCGATGTGCCAAGCTCCATCTTTCTTGAAAGGTGTTGAAGAAAAACTTGACACCATGAGTGATCCTTCTCCATCACTTGCAATAAAGTCTTCTTCTTTCTCATTAGAGAGATTTGCTTGTTTGAGTTGATTTTTCTTTTTGAAGCAATTAGAGACATAGTGTCTCTTCTTACCACAAAAGAAACACTTGATTTCTTCTTCTTGGTCTTTGAAGTAGAAGGATGAGTTGAGATATCCTGTTCACCATCTTTGTCTCTATCCTTGGCTTTGTCTTTGTTGAAAACTTGAGAAAACTGGTTCTTGCTCCTTCCTTTATGCTTGTCCTTGACAAAGAGAGCTTTGTCACTTCCAACATGCTCAAGTTTGTTCATCCTAGAAAGTTTGTAACTTTTCCTTGCTTCTTCAGAGATGAGAATCCCTTGAAGAGTTTCCAAATTGGGTAACTCCTCCTTTATGACAAAGGATTGAACAAGATTATCATAGTCTTCTTTTAAGCCATTAAGAATGACTTGTACAAGCTCATGTTGATTGATTGTGACGCCAACACAAGCAAGCTCCCTATGAAGATCTTTTACTCTCAGAACATAATTTAATGCACTCTCCTCACTTCTTTGAAAACTCTGAAAACTTTGATTTCTTAAATTGAGTATTCTAGAAGTGTTCTTAGCTTCATAGATGGACTTAAGTGCATCCCAAACTTCTTTAGCAGTGGTGCAAGATGCTATTTCTTTCAGAATCTCACTAGTGACATTCATTTTAATGAGATGTAGAGCCATTCTAGCTCTTTTTCTATGCTCTGGTATTCCAAGCTGTGCTTGAGGCTCCTCCTCAATACCAAGTACTATGTCCATAACATCCTGGAGTATTAGAACTGACTCCATCCTAACCTTCCATGTTGAGTAATTTGAGGTACTAAGTCTTTCACTTGGTTCTAAGAGATATCCTCCTACAGGTGCCATATTGTGAAGACTTCTTGTTATTGGACAATTATATGTTTGAGCTTGTTCTAATCAGACTTGATGTTGCTACTCTCTTTCACTATAGGTATTTTCAAGAGTGTGCTACCTTCCTATGTGAAAAACTTGCAACTATATTTGAGATAGATCTCAAACATTCCACAAAACAAGATAAACGCTAGATCAGTCTCTCAAAATGGATCGAGGTACATAGACAGGTTTGGATTCTACTTTTGGCACGTGTTAGATGCTCCAAAAGAAAACACTAATGATTCACAGAAGACTCAAAGGTGCTCAATAACATCAAACTTTGTCTTGATCTTCAGTTTCTTGTGTTGAATGCTCAAAACAATGGATTAAGAATCAAGCAAGATTGAATCAAATAAAAAAGTGGTCACTCAGATTTTCGTCCTCTCTCTACCCTCTTTAGGAGCTTATAACTGTTGATAGACACATCATATCAATTTGGGATTAATTGCAATGGAAAGTACATTCATAAAGCTTTCCATCAAGCTATAACATCAATATCTTTGGACCAAATAACAAGGAATTAAAGAAATCTATAAATCTCTGATTTTCACACATGAGGCATTCTAGAATTCCGTACAATGTCAATTTTGATCTTAAAATTCAGTTTCTATCCTCTTTGATCCAAACACTTTTCAAGAAAAGGTAAAGAAAAGTGATTAACTACTTTTTTTTTTTGCTTGAGGTGGGCTCACAAATTCTTGAACAATAAGAGGTAATAGCATGCAAAGCTTAATTTGGCTCTGATACCATGACAAAATTTCTAGCTGGGAAATGTTCCTCAGGTGTGAATGATCTTATTAAGCTTTATGATAAGCACACAAATTGATTCTAGATTGAATATAGATCTAGTACAGAATTTAATGGCTTAATCACAATCTAGCATGCTAAGAATCAAAGAATGATAGCTTTGATTAACAAGAGAAAAAAAGTACAAAAATTTAATGCATGAACATAAGCCTCAACTTGAGTTAGAGAGAGAAAGAGAGAGCAACATTCAAGCAAATGACAGTGTAAATCCAAAATGGCATGGAATAGCTTCAAAGCTTGGTTCTTCATCAAAGATTATGAGAATGTACACATATTTATGGAGTTTGAGGTAGCTCGAGGTAGAACCACATCCATCCACCTTCCATCACCTACTTTTACCAAGTGTCATTTTTTCAACTAAATTGTACAAATCACCATGCATGTGTCCATTTCACTTTGTGCATGTCTTGCATGGTTCTTAAGACATTCTTACCACTTTGTCGCATTTGTCACGAAGGGGGAAAAAGACAAAAAGGGTGAAGGTGCCTTTGGAATGGTTTCCAAGGCATTCTGGCCACTTGGCTAGTGTGTCGCATTTTTCGCTAAAGTGCGAAAAAGATGAAAGTGTTTAAGAAGATGGTAAACGCCAAAAAGAATCTTTAAAAAAAAAAACAGAAAAAATGTGAAGGTCCGAAAACATGTAGTCGGCCTTCGCTTTTCAGGATGCTCATTACTTGAACGATTTGTTTAAGACTGAGCATAAGAAATCTAACACTCCACCTTAATGTGGATTCTGAAAAACTTAAATTTTTAAATTTAACATATCGTTAAATCTGAGATGTTGTTCCTTTGATAGAGCCTTTGTGAAATAATTTGCTGCCATGTAGTTTGTTCTGCAGAAAATCAATTCTACTTCCTTGCTGTGCACCTTCTCTCTAAGGCAATGATACCTGATCTCTATATGTTTGCCTCGATGAAATCTCGGACTGAGAGAAAGTGCTATTGTGCTTTGATTGTCACAATAGATTGTTGTAGGAAGTGTTTGTGTAAGTTTGAGGTCTACAAGAAGTTGACTTAGCTAGATCGACTCTTTGGTTGCATTCATGGCAACTATGTATTTGGATTCCGTTGATGATAATGCAACTGAGGTCTGCTTCCGGCTGTTCCATGAGATTGGGCCTTGGTTTTAAAAAAATAAAGATCTAGAAGTTGATTTTCTGGTGTCGACATCTCCTGCCCAATCCGCATCTGTGTAGGCTTCAAGGATGTTGGCAGTTTGGCTACCTCCGTAGCAGATATTGAGAGTTTTCGTTGCTTGGATGTACTTCATGACCTTTGTTAGTGCTTTCCAATGAGCTATGCCTGGATTTGACAAGAATTGCCTAAGTGTACTGATCGAATATGCAAGGTTTGGTCGCGTACAAATCATTGCGTAGATCAGTGAGCCGATGGTGGATTAAAATGGGTAGCGCTTCATCTCCTCCCTTTCTGTCTCAGTTTGAGGAGACTGTTCCTTTGATAACTTTAGTCCAGGGTCGAGTGGAAAGAGATTGGGTTTGCAGTTGGCCATTCCATACTTTTCCAGCACGTTGTTGAGATATCGTTGCTGATTAATAAAGATCAGTCTGCTGGTCGATCTCGTTGAATTTGGATTCCGAGACAATAATGGGCTAGTCATCTTGTAATCCTGGGCCATCATGCATTTTGTATCCTTCATCAGATTCAGATTATTACTGAATAAGAGTGTATCATTTATGTAGAGAGTGATGATGAAGTAATCTGATACAAACTTGAAATAGACATTCGAGTCTATCCAATTTGGAATGAAACCATTCTCTATCAAAAATCCATTGATCTTCTGGAACCAGGCTCTGGGTGACTGTTTTATCCCATAGAGCACCTTGTGAATTTTGTGTACAAGGTGCTGTTGCTTGCCGTTGAGTTCGTATCCCTCTGGCTGTGTCATGTAGATCTCATCTTCGATGGTTCCATTGAGGAAAGCGGTCTGGACATCCATCTGGTGGACTTCGAAATCTGTCGCGGCTGCAAAGGAGAGGAGTAGGCGGATCGACGCATGTTCGATGACTGGGCTAAAGGTTTCTGAATATTTCAGGTCTGGAATATGAAAAAAGCCTTTGGTGACTAGCTTGGCCTTGTAACGATTTAGCCTTCCTTCAACATCGTACTTTGCCTTGAGTATCCATTTGCATGGAATTGGTTTTCGATCATTTGGTAGCTTAGTGAGTGTCCGTGTTTGATTCTCCATAAGAGAATTGAATTTGGTGTCCATCATTGCTTTCCACTGGTTAGCATCAAGAGTAGACATCGCCTCAGAAATGGTGTTTGGTTCCTGCACAAAGTAGTAGGCTGGATTATCCATAAATCTAGGTGGAGGCTGTCTGGACCTTTTTGACCTTCTGGGTTGAACATCGGTCCTCTGATGTGGGTTGACTAATTGAGATTCTGACTTATCGTCTGAGTCAGCTTCGAGATTCTGTAGTTGACTCTCTGGATTGAAATTGACTGGTTGTTCGATCCCAGAGTCAAATTTATCAGCAGCTTTCCCTTTGTGGTCGATGAACTGGTCTTCCACAAAAATGATGTCTCTACTAGTGAATGCCTTCTCGGTATCCAGATTGTAGAGCTTGTATGCCTTGTGGTATGGGGAATAGTCGATGAAGATCATTTTTTTGCCCTTGTCATCTAGCTTTGTTCTTAGATCCTCAGGGATCTGAGCGAAAGCAATGCATTCAAACACTTGAATATGTTTGAGTGATGGTTTTGATCCTGTCCACACCTCGTAAGGTGTCTTGCCATTCAGGGCCTTGGTGATGGATCAATTTTGTAAGTAGGCAGCTATAGTAACAGCTTTTGCCCAAAACTTCTTTTGAAGAGAGGCATGGGGGTCATCATGCTCTTGGCACTTTCGATGAGTGTCCGGTTCTTCCCCTCAACTACACCATTGGACTGAGGTGAGTAGCTACTTGTGTATTGTTGAAGTATTCCGTTGGCCTTGTAGAACTCCTTGAATTATGTGGAGATGTACTCTCCCCCTCCATCTGTGCGTAGAGCCTTGATCTTCTTTTGGGTCTGGTTTTCAATAGACACCTTGAACTACTTGAAGAACTTGAATGCTTTGAATTTGTTCTTCATATAGTAGGTTGCAGTCCTTTGAGAGAAATTGTTGATGAAGGTTAGGAAATAGAGAGCTCCCCCTATGGAAGCAGTTTGCATGGAGCCACAAATGTCGCTGTGTACAAGGTCAAGCAAGCCCTTGGATGTATGAACTGAGTCTGAACTGAAGGGACTTCTAGCATGCTTGCTGATAATACAGCTTTCGCATAGAGAAGTTGGCTTGCTGACTGAAGGCAGGTCTTGAACTAGACTCTGAACTGACATTTGCTGAATACTATTGTAGTTAAGATGGCCAAGTCTGAAATGTCACAACATATCAGTTGATTCAGAAGTGGTTGTGTGAAGAGCTTGATTGTTAGAAAAGTAGCAGTGGCTGAGTTTGTAAAGATAGCCGCTTCTTCTTCCGTAGGCTAGCACCTTTTGGGATTTGTCAAAAATTGTGCAGCCATCTGTATCAAATTTGGCCCTCTGACCTGAATCGGTGATTCTGCTAACTGAGAGCAGATTCCTGGTCAAATTTGGAATGTGGAGAATGTTAGACAACAACTTGACCTCACCTCGTTTGAGTTCAACTCTGATTATTCCTTCACCTTCAATTGAATGTGATGAGTTGTCTCCAAGTTGCACAACTCGAGAGTGGGTGAATGACTTGTAGTCTTTGAACCAGTCGCGATGGTGAGTCATGTGTTGAGTTGCTCTGGAGTCTAGATACCAGGAATCGATATCATGTTGTTCTCCGACTTTGTCATGAAAGCTGCTGCATCTTCCTCTTCTACTTGTTGCTGATTTGAGTGACTGGTTCTAGCACTATGTGCTTGTTGTTGGAAATGCTTCTTCTTTTCTTTGTTGTACTTCAAAGTTTGGCAGTCCTTGATTTTGTGGCCAGTCCTCTTATAGTATATGTAGAATAGTTTCTGCATAGGTTGGAATGATGAAGAACTTGAATTTGATCATGGACCAAAATTTGGTCCAGACTGCATGTTGCTCTTCTTGTTAGTATAGCCTGACTTTGTAGATCTCTTGGATCTAAACTTTTAATTTTTTGAATACAAAGCTTGGGGATCCGATCCTAAGCCTGAGGAGGATGTCGATCTTTTGATCTCCTCTTGTAGGAGCAGCGAAATTACTCTTGATAGAGTGAGGTGCTCTTGGGTAGAAATTGCCATTACCCAATTTTTGTAGGCTTCGGGTAGACTCAATAATAGAGTCATGAGTGCATCAAAATCTTCTATGATTGAGCGCCGGTTGCAGTCATCTGCTCCATAAGATTCTTGAAGGTGTTGAGGTGACTCGAAACACTATCTGCTTCAGACATTTTGAGGGTGAAGAATTTCTTCCTCAGATGGAGCTTGGATGTAACGTCTCTAATGTCATAGAGAGTTGCTAGGATGTCCCATGCATTATTAGCTGTCTGAGCAGCACATATGTGGCTGATCTAAGTATCCTTGATGTTGAGGGTGATGCAATGCTTTGCCATCTCTCAGTCTCCACTTGGTGATGATGGTTGCATCACCTTATAGTTTGAGCTCTGTGCCATCAATGATGTCCCATAGTTCTTTGGCTAGAAGTATAACCTTCATCTTGAATTTCCAGAGATGGTAGTTATCTCCATCGAGTTTGTCAATGAGAGATGAACTAGATGATGGATCCATTATGGTTGAATGAGATCGTTGGTTGAAACAACGATGGTCGGAATACTATTGGCTGCGCATTTGTTAGAAGGACATCTTGATAGAAACAAGACTGATATTCTGTAGTAGAAATGCAGATTACTGAAATGCCTGCTCTGATACCATGTCCCAAAACAGTGGGCGTGAGCACAACAGAAGCTTGTTGCTCAGAGCGTAGGTGTGTAGGAACAGAAACACAATAGTTAGCAATAGAAATATTCAAGTAGAAGAATTCATACATATTGCACAAATTAATGACGCAGTAGTGAGACAAAAATTGCACTATGAAAAATTATCAACAGTGAGTACAATGGCTTGAAGTAAAAACTTCAGCTTGTTGAGCATGACAACACTGGCTACAGATAACTCTGATTGAAAAAGAAATTCAATTAACACTTACATAGCTTGATTCAGCTAGTATATATACTTACAAGTGTCAAGAGATAAATATCTTACAAGCTTTTAATGCTATTTACACCAGTCTTTGTATATGTACAAAGTTAGTAACCGCTAACCGCCTTTGGGATATTTGGTTGTCCAGCTGTTTCTAGGGTTGCTTATAAGTTGGTGACGTCGATCTACCAATGCAGCAAAAATGCGAAAAAGCTGAAAAATCCGAAGGTGCCCTTAGACTGAAGGTCAGCAATTCCTGAAGGTGCCCTTAGACTCAAGGTGCCCTTAGATTAGAGGTGCCCTTAGTTTCAAGACAGCGAAGAAGGTGAAAAAGTCGAAAAGTGCCTTAGACTAAAGGCAGCGAAGAAGTCGAAGGTGCTTAAATTTAAGATAGCGAAAAAGGCAAAAAAGCCAAAAAAGTGCTTTAGACTAAAGGCAACGAAGAAGGGGAAGATGCCTTAGACTAAAGGTAATGAAAATAGAAGTTGCCTTAGATTTAAGACAACGAAAAAGCCGAAGCCGAATGTGCCTAAAAATGGTTCTGAAGGCATTTTAACCACTTTGTCACATTTTTTGCAAAGGGGAAAAAAGGTGAAAAGGGTGAAGGTGCCTTTGGAATGGTTTCCAAGGCATTCTGGCCACTTGGCTAGTGTGTCGCATTTTTCTCTAAAGTGTGAAAAAGACGAAGGTGTTTAAGAAGATGGTTAAGGCAAAAAAGAATCTTTTTAAAAAAAGAAAAAAATTTGAAGGTCCGAAAACATGTAGTCGGCCTTCGCTTTTTAGGATGCTCATTACTTGAACGATTTGTTTAAGACTGAGCATAATAAATCTAACACTCCTATCTTTTGCGTAATCATAAAAAAAAAAAACAAAAGTATTATTGTACATCATCATTGTAGACTATTTCACTTTCATTTTAAATGTACTATGTGTTAGGTAAATAGGCTATAATCATCAAATAATTACAAGTTTTTTTGTTGTTGATGAATCTAAAATAGTTGGGTAGATCATTTTGTAGTAAGAGAAGCTCTGTTATGATATAATCAAGGTTCTAGTGCTCTTTCACCTCAACCATAGTTAAACATTGTTCATTGTATATAATGTTTATCTCTTTTCAGTTTGTGTGACCATCCATTTGGAAGTCTTGATCTACTGGTATCCAATTAGTCTCACTCGTTTTCTTAAATCTTTGATAGGTGTATATAAGACTAAGCATTTACTTTTCAATATGATAATGAAAAATCCAAATTCAATTATTCACTTAGTCATGCAAAAGTTTATTTTGGGCTTTACTTGAAAATTTTGGCCATTATGACTAGTTTAGGGCAACCCATCTAGAGAGATGAGAGAGATTCGTCACTCTCAGTTATAAATAACAAGTTTTGCACTAGTATAATATAACCTAAGATGTATTTTCATTTTGGAAGCTTTGGAGTCAAGACTATCCATTATTTTTGGTTCTCTTCTACTTATGAGTAGAATACTTGTTGTAAGCTTGATCTATCTCTATTGAAAAGTGGTAATAAATGATTTCTTGCTATTGTATGGCTTGTTAATAGAGAATTGAATCAAATCTCTTCATGTTTTGAATAGTTTTTTATTCTATCTTGTTTTTTTATATTGATCTTTCAAACTAGAAATTCTATGTGTAGAATTATCTACAAATTTGACATTTGTTTTTGTGCATCTTCTATTGTACCTAGATCTATATTTCTAACTTCTACATCTGGAAGTTAAAACTTAGAATGATGTTGATAGATAGAGATATTTGGGATGTGGTAGAAGGTGCAGACCTGAAACCAGAAGATGGTGATCAAGCAAAGGCTTGAAATATCAAAGATCAGAAATCCTTAGCATGTATCACACTCAATCTGGCCGACTCCCAAATATCTCACGTTACCACGTGTAAAACTTCTAAGGAAGCACTGGACTTGTTATCAAGTCTCTATGAGACTCAGAATGTAACCACGAGATTACATCTTAGAAGGGAGTTTTTTACTCTTAGCATGTCTGATTCTACTGCCGTCACTTCTCACATCAACAGCTTCAAGTCCCTATTAGATTAGTTATCAGCAGTAGGATGTTCTATTCAAGATGATGATGCCGTTATGACCTTGCTTTCTTCTCTTACAAAGTCATAGGAACACTTTGTGGTGATGATCTCCACACAACCCGACCTCACTCTTCAAAAGGTGATCGGTCATCTTCTTCAAGAAGAAATACGGAGAAAGACTAGCAGCCTATCCATCAAAGACAAATCCATGGCTCTATACACCAAGAAGAAAGACTATTCCAAGGGCAAGAATCAAGTGTAGCAGCAACAACAGAAGCCTCAAACTCAAGGTGAGCATGGTGGATCACGCAAGAAGCTTTTCTGTAGATATTGTAAAAGAGCAAATCACGACATCAAGGAGTGTCGCATCAGGATCTACAGCAAGGCAAAGAAGCAGCAACCAGACTCCTCCAACATGGTGAAATTCAAGGAGTCAAATACACATTTATTAATGGCTTACAAAAATAGGAAGATTGTGATAGCTGGTACCTAGACAGCAGCACTACCTAACACATGACCTCTTGCAAGGAATGGTTTACGGAGTACACAACTTACAGCAGAGATCAATTCATCTACCTCAGAGATTCTAGCACCATATGCATGGAGGGCAAAAGAGCAATGAAGATCAGGTTCAACAACAATCTATCCATTTGTGTTCCTAACATCCTTCATGTTTCTCAGTTGTCAAATAACCTATTATTAATCTCTAAGATAACTGATGAGGGCGACATTGTTATTTTCTCATCTGAGCAGTGTACAATACTCGAGGAAAATACTACTCTGACTACATGCACTAGAGTCGGAAATCTTTATGTACTCTCTAACTCAATTGCATTAGCTAGTATCTCTAATGAAAATGTAAACGACAGTGCTGTTCTGTGGCATAGTCGATTGGAAACATGAATACAAGATCACTTTCTTATATGCGTTGTAATAATTTAGTTGATGGACTGAATTTCCCTTCTTCATTAGATATGAAATCTTTCTTTTGTGAATCATGCATGTATGGAAGCAAGTTTCCAAAATCACATTCCATCAAAACAAAGCATGTATTAGATCTTGTACATAGCGATCTTTGTGGTCCAATGCCAACTCCATCCTTAGGAGATGCAGTCTACTTTATCACTTTCATAGTTGATTATTCTAGATGGTCTATAGTCATGTTCATTAAGCACAAATCTGAAGCCTTTGAATGCTTCAAGAGATTCAAGGCCATGGCCGAGACACAAACATCTAGGAAAATGAAGGCACTCCGAACTGATGGTGGCGGTGAATACATCTCCAACAAGATGTACGACTACTTGGTTGAACATGACATCAAAAGATAGTTCACTACTTCCTATTCACCTCAACAGAACGGGATTGTAGAAAGGAAAAATTGAACTCTTCTCAACTCAGCTAGATCCAGCTACATCAAGCACACCTACCTGCGAAGTTCTGGACAGAAGCTATTTCCACAGCCTATTACGTGCAGAACAAATCCAACACCAAAGTCGTCAACAACAAGAGTCCTCATGAAGTTTGGCATGGGAACAAGCCTAGTGTCAGCCATTTAAAGATCTTTGGTTGTATATGTTTTGTTCACATTCCTAAACAACTTAGGAAGAAGCTGGATCATAGGACAAATAAATGTATTTTCATTGGCTATCTTGATGAGCATAAAGCTTATAAAGTTTATGATCCATCCACCAATGTAGTATTTGTCTCTAGGGATGTAATATTTCAAGAACATGCATACGATGATTCCAAACAACCATTGATAAACGATGCTGTGTCATTTTATCCTATTTTACGTAGCATTCAACCTTCCAATGTTGATGATTCTTCTACAAAATTTGCAGCTACAACTACAAAGGCCGAGCAGCCGACACTTCTTGTCATTAGACCAGAGCATGCCAGCTCGAGAAGATCTGGAGAAATTCAAGAAAAAACATCATCGCATCCTGGTCAACCAAACGTCCACAGATCCTCACGGACTCAAACAGTTCCTGAGAGGTATGCACCTCAATCATTCTAGACTTCATCAGAAGAACCAAAGAGCCTAGCCGAAGCAATTAGCTCCAAGGATGCTGTGAAGTGGCAAGAAGCTATGGAAAGCGAGTACAACTCACTTTTGACGAATCAGACCTGGACATTGGTCGACTTCCCCACTCACAAGAGAGTTATTTACAACAAGTGGATCTTGAAGAAGAAGATCAACTCCGATGGTTCCATTGCCAAATGGAAAGCATGGTTGGTGGCTAAAGGATTCACTCAAGTCCAAGGAGTGGATTATCAAAAAATTTTCAGTCCTATCGTCAAGATGCAGTCAATCAAGTCTCTAATTGTGTTAGCCGCAGAAGACCTCAAAATGCACCAAATGGATGTCAAGACAACATTCCTCAACGACAACGTCGAAGAGGAGCTGTACACCTGCCAACCAGAAGGATTCGAAGTCAAAGGCCAAGAGCACAAAGTGTGCAAACTGCACAAAGCAATCTACGGTCTGAAACAAGCTGCAAGAGCATGTTCCGATAGAATCAACTCTTATCTTATTCAATTGGGATCTGCAAACAATTCAGCTGACTGTAATTTTTTTTAAAAATCATATAGGCACCAATTCAGTTCACATAGCTTTTTACGTAGATGATGCATTTATTCTATCTAACGACACTTCTCTACTACACACTATTAAGAGTAATCTGTCAAAGGAATTTGACATGACTGATTTGCTAGAAATTCACATTACTAGAGATAGACTTTAGAAGAAGATCTATCTTAGCCAACAGGCATATCTAAAAGGCATTTTAAAAAAGTTTTGTATGTCAGATTGCAAATTAATTGATACCACAATGGATCCAAGTATTGTGTTGACTAAACCTATTTTTGCTAATTTTGATAGTGAAGTACTCGACATAGCGAAGTACCCTTATCATTCACTAATAGGAAATTTGATGTATGCAATATTATGTACTAGAACAGATTTAGCAGATAGTGTTAGCACGTTAAGTCAATTCATCTCTAATCTTAGGATCTCACATTGGAAGCATTAAAGAGAGTGATGAGATATATTCAGGGAAGTTTAGATCGCATTTTATGTTATGATGAAAATTATATCGACCCACGCATCCTGCGAGGCTACTCCGACTCTGATTGGAGATGAATAGTCTCTACCAGGAAATCTACCTCCGGGTTTTGTTTCTATTTGGCAGGAAGACCGATTCCGTGGAACTCAAGGAAGCAGAAATCAGTTGCACTTTCTTCGACAGAGACAGAGTACATCGCATCAGTAGTACCACACACAAACCATTTCTAATTTCTTTGGTGGACTGTACTCTTGTTTTAGAGTATAAATTAATTTTTAAGATCTTGTTGGGCAATCAGAACACATAAAGTTGTGACTATCTTTTAGCATAAGCTGTCTGTTAGACTGTTTTTGCACCTAGCAGCCGATTAGAATGGGAGAGTTGTTCCGCAATATTCCTGCTCTCTTCTCCATTCTCGTTCTTCCTATTTCCCTTGCCACATCAGAGTGGACACTTTGAATTTATTATATTGCATGCATGATTCATCATTCTAATTTCTGATAGTCAATCAAAGATAGAATTGGATAAGACAAGTTTGTGTTGTCATAGTCACATCATTTCACACATGATAGGGCTGTGTTTGAGTTGAATGCGTGTCTCTAGAGTGTTTTTCATTCATTTGAAACTCATGAGAAAATTTGACATCTAATTTGTAAGTGCTTCATCAGGTGATAGAGGCTAGATCCAAATTCAAAGTGATTGATTTTCCGTTGTGAGTTAGATCTCACATATTCCGTTGCATGATTTCAATACGTTGGATCAACATTACATGTTAGATTCTAGATTGAAAGAGAAGCAACAATTCAATTCCATTTTGTTGTCTAATTACAAGGAGTCTTCACATTCATGGCATCTATAGGAGATTTTTTCTTAGAAGCTAGTGAGAGACTAACTACCTCCAACTATTCAGCTTGGAATGATAGAATAGAATCTTTGTTGGTTCTTTATGGTGTAATGGACATAGTATTAGGAGTTGAAGTTGAACCTGAAGCTTATGATGAGGCTCAAAGGTTCAAGAAAAGAGCAAGAATTGCTCTTCATATCATTAAGATAAACATCTCTAATGAGATGTTGAGAGAAATAGGTTCTTTCAACTTGGCCAAGCAGGCTTGGGAAACCCTTAAAAACATTTTTGAAGCAAAGATCACATCAAGACTTCTTACTCTTAGAAATCAAATCTTTTCTAGTTTTCAAAGAGTTGATGAAAGTGCTTCAAGTTTTGTAATAAGAGTTAAAGATCTTCACAGAGAGATAGCATGCATAGGAGATACTCTAGAGAACAGTGAACTTGTTCAAGTAGTCCTTAATGGACTTAGAGAAGAGTATGTAAATCTTGTGCAAACTTATGCTATCATGGAGGAGCTACCAACTTTGGAGGCTCTTCATGATGTTCTTATTGCTGAAGAAACCAGGCAAAAGAACAAGATGCTGAAGATCAACACACTTTCAAGGAAGGATGGTATTTATGGAAAAGCTCACTTTGCCAAGATATAAGCATGACTTGAATTATCTTCTCTGTCTTTGTCCTTTGCTCTGTCCTTTGATTTGTCCTTTGAGAAGGACAAATCAAAGGATAGAGCAAAGGACAAAGACAGAGAAGATGATTCAACTCATGCTTCTATCTTCAAGAGGAAGACTCAAGAAGATCAAGTCGACATACCATAGAAGACTCACATGCAAGTGAAGGAGGAGCATCTCTCATGATGTCTAGTTTCTCCTCTTTACCCTTCAATGACGCATCTTGGTATATTGATAGTGGAGCCACAACTCATATGAGTTGCTTTATTTCTATTGAATCCTATCAAGAACTTCAAGAACCAATATACGCTGCTATTGGTGATGCATGTTCAATTTGTTGGAATTTGTTCCTTGAATCTTGCATCTTCTATGAGTTTATCACTTTCCAATTTACTTTATGTTCCTAATCTCACAAAGAATGTGATTAGTGCTGGAAAGTTATTTGGTGATGGTTTTGAAGTGGAATTCAATGTCAATAATTGTTTCATAAAGAAAGGTGATGAGATCCTAGCATGTGGATCAAGATATGGTGGCATTTTCAAGCTAGATTTACAAGAGAATGCAAGTATTTTTGATGTTGCATTGATGACTTGTGTTTCCAAGGAGGAAGTATGGCATAGGAAGTTAAATGATACCAATATAAGATCTATGTCTATTATGGTCAAGGAGATCAAGCCAAGAATGGCTTGTTCTATGGCAAAATCACATGTCGATCCATATTTGATGTCTTGCACCAAGACAAAACATCTTTTAGAGTTGGAATACTCAAAAGTTCACCTTTCTTCATCTATAAGAAAGAGAGTTGCCTCTTTCTTTTCTAATCTTATTGATTGTTTCACAAGTAACCAATGGCTAAGTCTTGTTTTTTTTTTGTTTTATTGTGCATGTGTATTTTCCATTATGCAAAGCTTTTTGGAGTTATGGAGCTATTGGAAGGAGTGCACTATATGGAGTCTTGTTCAACTATAAGCCTAAGGTTGTGTGCCTTAGTGTTCACGAAGGTTATCGCTTTGCATGTGTTTTCTTGGAAGCAAGGAGATCCAAGCTTATGGATCATGGTTGGATGCTTATCCACCAAGGAAGGCTACAAAGCCTTTACACTCTCTTCCTCAAAGGTGTTTGAGCATGGAGAAGTTATTGTTTATGAAGATCTATTTTTAATTTTGGAAGGGGCCAAGAGTACAATGTCTCTAATTGCATCAAAAGTTCATTGTAGTCATAGGTGACTTAGATATGTTTCCAAAACATCAAGAAAGCAAGATATTGTATCATCATTTGTATGCTCTTAAAATTGAGTAAGAGCAAGAATAAGAACAATCTCAAACATATTGAAGAATATGTTCTTTCATTTGATGAGGCAAGTTGTAAACTTCTTTTGAGGTTAAGTGAAGCATCCAATGAGGACACTTACACCGTTAAGAAAGTGTTAAGCCTCAAAGGATCAAGTTTGAGCTTGATTTCAAGATCAGATCCTTTGTGGATAGAGTTCATAGTGTTTGGACTAATGAAGCTAGTATGCTTAATCTTGATTGTTGCTCATGGTTTGATCTTGATCTCTATGATCTTTGTGATCATGAGGAGGCATGGAAGCCTCGAATTTTTCAATTTTTTGTGCAGCCATCTTCATGATGCATTAAGTACCCGAATAAAGATGTCACGCTACGATCACTCCATTTGTATGTTGCTTGAAGGTTTAGAATAAGAATTGACGTAGCTAGTCTCGAAATGGATGCTCTAGGATATAGAGGAGTGTCTGCCTCCTTGCGCAATAGAATCTCATCTTCATCCATCTCAAATTGTTTGTGATCTCTGTTTTCAAATCCGAGATCAATATTAAGCATGGAGGAGGCATATCGACATAGTAGCAGATTGGTGGAATATTTTTAAAGGCATTTGGAAGTTCAATCTCAATTTTGTTAATATTAATGTGAAAAATTGCCAACATTGGCAAATCTAGCCATGTAGAATATTGTATTATAGTTGTTTTCACACATGTATGGCCAAAGTGCCACGTGGCAATCCACTCCTAAAGTGGGTTAACTCAAGTCAAGAAGAGGTGATTGTGTCTATTTGGTAGAGGTCCCTACTTTATAGGATCTAGACCTTGATTTGATATGAGATTTTGACCAACCATGCATCTTCCAAGCATGAATCTAGGAAATAGACTAGGGTTTCATTTTAGGGCAAAAGGGTTGAGTTTACTTCGTTATTACATGCTGGAAATTCATCTAACTTTACAAAGAAGGTGAGTTTTGCTATGTATTTCAAGCTCCCATTGTGAGAAGATAGATTATTTTTGGAGCTCATTGGCAATCTTGAATTTTTGCTCTCTATGTACATTGATTTGTGATCCAAATGAAACCAACACTTTGAGTACTTCAAAATTTGTTCTAAGCCCGTACAGTAGGCTGATCTTCACATGTGTGGGCTCGGATTTTTGTCTTTGATCTTGTTTTTGATGATCAATGCCTGTTATCTGTCAAATTGCCAATCTAGATCAAGATTTGTTGACTAATTTTTTGATGCATTGATTAAGCAAGTACATTATCACCCTTGTGGATCTTCTAAGATTCATTTATGGTCTAAAAAGTATTGTACTTTCACATGGTATCAGAGCCAAGTACAAGAGCTTTGATCATTGATTTAATCAAATCCATTTTTAGCAGTTTTTGGTGCTAAAAGCTAGTCTTGTGAGGGCGAGCTAGAAGCTAAGTTTGGGTGAGGAATTTGATCTCAAACTTGGAAGGGATCAAAATCCATACTGTTCACACATGTGTTAAGCATTTAATGCACTACATTCATTTGATCACTATAAATTCAATTTGAGAGCTTTTGATGTAATTTTTGGTGGAAATCCTAGGATAAGACATCAACATGCAAGGAGGTCTTGTGGCTCAAAAGGATATTGGTGGAACTTCATGTCATGGAGGAGCATATTTCAGGTCTATTAAAGATCAGAGTCTGAGAAGAAGCTATTTTGGATCAGATCATCACATCTAATCATTTGCTGATTGTGAGGCTTCTGCTACTTGTGTATTCAATGTGGTATATAGAAGATTAAATACTGACTTAGACTTATTGAGTAGTGTATAAGTAGTAGATATAGCAACATGTTTGAATATTTGCATTAGAGAAACTTAGAGCCTCATTTTCATAGCCATGTGGACCAATAGAAACCTTGATAGCAAGCTTCTACGTAACATAGCTTTTCTTAGATATAAATAAATAAGAACTTTTTAAATATATAATGTTTCATCCGGCAATATGTGGAAATGCTATTGGATGTTGAGGCCTACCCTTCTAGCTCATCACTACCCATATAGGCCCAAACATATTGAAAATGAATATGATAGATGGTTGGAATGAGAAAATCGATGTAGCATTCATGTAAATGCATTGTCAAATCATGGTTTACAGGGTTGTAGCGCTGAATAGTTCAGTGCTTTTTGCCTACACATATTTTCAGATTCATAGTTCAGTGTTTCAAACTTTGGCCTGCACATAACGAATGGCGCGATCAAGGAAGCCGTGCTCCTCAATCGACTCTATGCTTCTCTTCAATGAGAAAGATGACAATGGATTATGGGTGCCAAGAAAATATTCAAAAAACTCTTGGTTCTGATGCATCCATCATCAAAAGGAACATTTTGCAAAAGCAAAAGGATAAAACTATCATTTCGATCTTATTAGAAGGCCAAAATTTTGGATTTTAGAACATCATGAGGAGGAAAATCTATTCCGAAATTTTAGTTCAACATGTATATATGCATTTAGAGATAAATGTGCAAGACTTCAACCACAAAAAAATTAACTGTGAGTATTGATATATTACAATACTTTGATTTTTTGTCATTCCTTATCATCTATTACTAAACTTGCCAATCTGACCATTTTTCTCTTGCAGATTTATATCCATCCAATATAAATGAATGGGAGCCAAGTGGATCTCTTGTAAGTGTGCACATTGATATTGGATAGTTACAATATAGACATAGAACTGCAAAAGGTCTTACTGATTGTGGAATCCTTTTTTATGAATCGATGTACATTCCTGATACAAAGAAAATTTTGGACAAATAGTCCCAATTTCATTGCCTAGTTTTGGAAGTAATGAATGGGTTGCTCCAAATACTGCAGTATCAAAATCATTTCGTTGCAAGCTATATAATGATATAAAAAATTCATTAAAGATAAGTATGGTTTCGAAAATAGTCCGATTAAGTTGGTTTATTTCTTTGAATATATTTGTGGATTTCTTTTCAAGTGTCAAGTACACAAAAAAAATGAAAAATTAGCTTTCTCATCACCATCGTGCAAAGACAACGAGTTCAATCTTGCTTTGGTGTGTAACATTCTACACTCTTCAGCGACTAATACACTATGAAACTTTTTCTTATAATCAAAATAATTGTAGATTTCAAGGTTAGATGAAATTGAGTTGGAAAATCCAAAAAATGACTCTATTATCGACTCTCTGTCTGATGCCTATGAAACTTGGTTCATGGCTATCAAGAGTTATTTCGATGCTACTTCAAGAGGAGATCAGAAAAAATGCATTCTCCTCTATCTTAGGATTGGATCCTCAAGTTCTATATTCAAAGAAAAATCTGAAGTTCAGAAGCAAGAGATCTACAAAGTCAGATTATCCTGACAGAAAGAGCGACATGCAGCCTGGCTCGAATTGAAAATCAAATTCTTCATCATTCCAGCCAATGCAAAAACTATTTAGCAAATATTGTAAGAGGACTGGCCATCTCATCAAGGACTGCAAAACTTTGAAATACAGCAATGAAAAAAAGAAGCAGTTCTAACAACAAGCAAATGCTGCAACAACCAGTCGCTTGATCCAGCAACAAGAGGAAGATGAAGGTGCCTTCATGACCAAAGTTGGAGAATAACAGGATATTGATACCTGGTATTTGAACTCGAGAGCAACACATCATATGACTCACCACCGAGACTGGTTCCTAGACTACAAATCATTCACCCATTCTAGAGTTGTGCAACTTGGAGACAACTCATCTCATTCTATCAAGGGTAAAGGTACAATCATGGTTGACTTTCAGAAAAGTGAAGTAAAGTTGTTGTCCAATGTTCTTCACATCTCCAATCTTACCAAAAATCTACTTTCAATAAGCAGAATCACTGATTTTGGCCGTAGGTTTGAATTCGATACAGAGGGCTACACCATTCTTGACAAATCTAGGAAAGTGTTAGCTTTCGGTAGAAGATGTGGCTATCTTTACAAGCTTAGTCACTGCTATTCTACGAATAGTCAAGCTCTTCACACTTCTACTTCTGAATCGATCGATATGTTGTGGCATTTCAGATTAGGCCATTTAATTTTCAATAGTATTCAACAAATGTCGAATCAGAATTTAGTACAAGATCTTCCATCTATTAACAAATCAACTTCTCTTTGTAAAAGCTGTATTATCAGCAAACATGCTAGAAGTTCATTCATTTCTAGTTTAGTTCATTCTTCTAGAGATTTGCTAGATCTTGTACACAGTGACATTTGTGTGAAAAATTGCCTACATTGGCAAATCTAGCCATGTAGATTATCGTACATTTTGTCAATAATTTTTGTTAATCACTTGAATGACCAAAGTGCCACTTGTAAATCCACACCTAAGGTAGGTTAGCACAAGTCAAGAACAATGGTTGTGTCCATTTGGTAGTGACTACTTTGTAGGATCTAGACCTTGATTTATGACGAGATTTGTACCTACCATGCACCTACCAAGCATGACTCTTGGATCTAGGCTAGGGTTTTCACATTAGGGCAAGAAAGTTGAGTCTACTTCCTTATTACATGCTGGATTTTCACCTAACTTTTCAAAGGAAGTGTCTTTTACTATGTATTTCCATTCTCCATAGTGAGAAGATAGAAACTTTTTGGAGCCTCAAGAAGAAACTCAGATTTTCTCTCTATGTAGTGTGATTGCTATTGATTCCAATGAAACCCAGCTTTGGCACACTTCAAACTCTGTCTACAGGCTATACTACATCTTGATCTTCACACGTGGGAACTCGAATTATAGTTTTTGATCAATGCTCTGATTGTCTCTACTTGTTTTCTATCAAGCTGCTAAACTAGATCTTGTTTTCTGATGACTAGTATTTGATAGATTGTTTAACAAGCACACAATCAACCTTGTGGATCATTCAAAGATCCATTTACGGTCCTTAGTACTATACTTTTAACATGGTATCAGAGCCAAGTACAAGGCTATTGATCAGTGTTTGAAACTAATCTAGTTTTAGCAGGTTTTTGGTGCAAAAAGCTAGTATTAGAAGGGCGAGCTGGTATCCTGGAATTGGTGAGGGGATTTGATCCCAAACTTCTTGTGGATCAAAATCCACACTGTTCATGCGTGTGGGCAACTCTGAACCAGCATTTAAACACCCATATTCATTTGATCACTATAATTTCATCTAGTGTCAGTTTGATGTAATTTTTGGTGCAAATTCTAGCATAAGCTTCCAAGATCATTTGTCATTAATTAGTTTTGGATTCGATTCATGAGAACTAATTAATCTAAGCTGAATTCAAACCTTCTTAAACTGGAAACCAGGTCTAGAAACTACATCAAAGTGAAAGAGAGAGATAGAGTCATTCTATTGTCCAAAAAGATTGGCAAGATTTGCTTGAGAGTAGTTTTCACTTCATCTTATCTTCATTCCAACTTTGTGAGGGAGTGATAGAACTGTGATTACAAGTCCATGTGTTGGATTAGTAGTCAATATTTGAGTGAAACACTACAAGTTAGAAACCTTTGTGAGTTCAAGTTCAACCAAATCTATATCTTGTGTAGAATTTTACTAGTAAGATGGGATCTGTTGGAACATATCTTCTAGAAGCTAGCAAAAGGTTAAATTTTGCCAATTATGCTATTTGGAAAGTGAGGATGGAGTCACTCATGGTGCTCCAAGATCTTTATGAGTTTCTACTGTTGAATTTCACACATGTGGATTGTCCACTACATGTACTTGTGATCTCCTAAGGTGTGTAGATGCACCAAGATCAAGACTAGATTGAGATTCAAGATCTATCTTTGATTCTATGGCAAAAACACACTACTACATGCATTCAATCACTTCCAACTCTCACTCACACGTGTGGGAAGTGTTCCAAAAGTATTCTAAGTAGAAACAAGCTGCTCTCCTAGAGTAGAGAGAGAAAAACCATCATGAGCTCTCGGGTAGAGAGAGAAAGCTAGAAATTCAATGACACTCAAAATCCACTCAATCTCAAAATCAATTAGATCCAAAATGAGGAGTACAATGATACTAGTAGATTCATGAGCTACCACTATGCTTAACTATGATTGGATCACGCTTTGCCACCTCTTAATCCTATTGGACCATTGATCCATGCACCTCTAAATTCTATTGGACTATATTCAAGCACACCTCAAATTCCTATTGGACTATCTGACATGATTCTTTTGGGATTTGCCATGTGTGGCAAATTTTCAGAGAAAATTTCAGAGCGATGACTTTTTTAATGCCACGCGTGACAAAATTTGTCAAAAAATTTGTCACACGTGGCAATATCAAAACACATTACTTAAAGAAATTTTGCTTTGGATATTTGTCATGTGTGGCAGTGCCACGCATGGCAAAATTAGTTTGTTGTAAATTTTTTTTTATAAATTATGAATAATATGTTAATAAACAACAACTTTATGACTAATTTAAAAACAAATAAGATTTTTTTTAAGATTTTGAATAAGTGTATACTTATAATAAAATGTGAACTAGAAAGCAAATAATCATTATGTCAAATTATTATGCTCTGACGAATTGAAGTTATTATCAGTTGAATATTACATACTATCTTATGTATTTATAGACATTATGATGTGTTTCTATATTGAGAAAATTCTATAATCAAAATTTGACATTAATTTCAATATGGTATTAATGGGTAAAAATATAAGCGTGAGCTTAGTATGCATTTGAAAGGATGCTAAGTACCTTACAATTGAGAGCCATGTGGTAGTTTGTTAAGCTAATTATTGATAAAAAAATTGCAATGTGATACACCTTTGTGTGTTTGAAAGATCAATAAATTGTGGAACAATATTGTGGCAGTGTATTATTATCTCAAAGAAGATGCTTTTATTAAATAATCAACGTTATATATTTTTTAATAATTAGTTCACACATCTATTGATATTAATAAATTTTTTTAACTCTAAGTGATTGCGAGATGCATTTGAAATGAAACTTTAGAAACGCAACATCGTAGAAAAATATAATAATTTTCATTTGAAAACAATATATATTGACCACAATGGATCATTTTATGACAAAATTATTTGTGATATGTACAAACTTTATTCATTATTGCAAGATTCAAATTCATCAGCCAATACATCTTGCAACTCATCTCCGCTAAGATGATTTTCATCATCACTATCAAAATCAAAACCTCTCTCAATATTGTCCTCATGTAAAGAATCATTGTTGTCCTCTTCATCATCTGAGTCGTCGAAATCATGAGAATCAGTTCTCGGGTTTTCAATATTTATAAAACTCGAAGATATATGTACATCTTCATTAGATATACTTGTGTTGTCCAAATTTAGATCTTCCATTTTATTCTCAACATAAGCATTTTCGAATACATGTCTTGAGCGTGGCTTAATTTGAACAACATACCACCAATCTTTGTTTAGTCGATTTGGTTGAAAAAATACCTGCACATTTAGCAATGTTAGGATTAGATATTTTTTATGATCACATTTTAATTCACAATAAATAGATGTAACGAAAAAGTAGTGTAGATGATTAATATAACATTAATGACAATTGATAAAAAGAAAAAAATGTGAAATTCATTCACACTTGCTCACAATTACGAGGCAACACCAATGTGTTTGAAAAGTCCATGCTTAATGTCTTGGTTGAATCGATAGCAAAAAATCCACTACGATCTTTTTTTACAGTTGCATTTGATTCTCTATAGTTGATTTTGAACCATTTCATGTCAAACAACAAATATTTACCCATTTCACCAAAAAACACCTCATATATGGCTTGTATGGTTCCTACATACTCAAGCTCTCCAGAAATTGGACTTTGATCTCGAGCACTACTCCGACTTTCTTGATGGAAGGATGCCATCACACCACAATCATAAGTTCGTCATTTCATATGAATTGATTCAATGCGATGATGACAACCATATGCCCACATTGCACTATACTTTCGATACTGTCACATGTTGATTATAATTAAAACAATAATCAATCATCGTACAAATTAAAATTGTTCATTTAAAAAAATTAGAGTTATAGACAAACCTTTTAATCACATCCTCTTGCAAATTCCCATTTTGTGTCAGATATGAATTGTCCCTGTGATCTTGCTTGTGGGAGTGTATCAACCATCCAGTCTATGGTGCATTGGTTGGGCAATGGCTCAAGATCATGTGAAGGTGCAGCTTGACCTCTATGCCTATTGCATCGGTGTCGATTTCTAGCCAATACCCTTTTTTTTTTTTTTTCATATAATTCCAACCATTTATCCATTACTCCTGAATTATATAGCATAAAGGTTGAAATTTTTTCTCTCAAAATAGGTGTCATTTTTTTAAGACTACTCGTACCTTGAGGTTTTCACCTTTCACCTCATTGCTTTTCTCATCATGCCATAGTCGTGGAGCAAATGGATCTATTTGAAACAAAACTTCGGTAATATAAAATAGAGATTCTTGCACTAACCATCCCTCTGATATGCTTCCCTCTGGCCTTGCCTTTTGACACACAAAATCTTTCAACACTTTCATGAATCTCTCCAAGAAAAACATCCACCTACAGAAAATTTTAACACATCAATGAGAACATTCATTTATTATTTTGAAATAATCACACTACATTTATTGTAACCACTAAAATCAAATTTAAGTGTATTGCACCTTGAGTGCACAAGACCGACAATACCAACTTCTTGGACCAAGTGCACAAGCAGATACACCTGTATGTCTAGGATAGAAGTTGGAAAATCCCTCTCAAGCATACATACAGCCTCCACCATATCTTCTTGTTTTGTTTGCATGTCTATTTCACAAATCTCCTTACCACACATCCATCTACATCATGTTTGTAGTATAACTAGATTTTAGTACGTTCATATTATTTTATCAAACTTGTATTAGAAAAAAAACACGCAATTTCATAAGATATCAATGTAAACAAAAAAATTTAAGTACTTGACAACGGATGCTAATTTGTAAATGGCATCACGAAGTTGATCAGTTAGACAGCCACGAAAGCACATTGGAAATATTTACTAGACCATCTTCAAGCAATCATGAGATTTTAGACCATGGAGTTTTCCTTCAGTTGTAAATGAGATTCGTAGTGAATGCGCAAAACCTGTTGGTGTTCTCATCTCGCAAATGACTGACAATGAAAGATGGATATTCGAGTCTTTCCAGAAAAATTCGAGTCTTTCCAAAAATTTTCGGGAAATTTTTTTGCACTTCCTGCCTTTGCAAAAGTTTCGCGATGCTTTTTCAAAAATTTGAGGTTTGGTAGGCTTCGCGAAAATTTTGAGAAAGCATCGCAAAATTTTCTCGATGTTTGCCAAACCTCAAATTTTCGCGTGAAAAAAATTTCGCGAAAGCATCGCAAAAATTTTCGAGAAAGCATTGCGAAATTTTCGCGATGTCTGCCAAACCTCAAATTTTCGCGATGCTTTTGCGAAATTTTCGCGACGGCAGCCATCGCGAAATGTTTTTCGCGAAAATTTCTAGAAGGACTCGAATTGCCGACTACTCGAATTGTTGGAACAACTTGAATTTTCTATATTCCCCTCTCCTCACCCACCCGCTGCTAATAAAATATTTTTAGTTTAAATTTCTGGCCCTCCCCCACCCGCCGTTAATTTCACCCACGCGCACACCCGCCACGATAAAGTAAATTTTTTATTTATCCCCTCCCCGCACACACCCGCCGCTTCGGGTGGCTGGTGGGGGGGGGGGGGGGGACCATTAAAAAGAAGTTTTTTTTAAATTCGCCCCCCCCGGCGGCCCACCCGCTGTGGCGGGTGGGCTCTCCCTTTTAAAAAAAAAAGTTTTTTTTTAAAAATTGTGCACCCCCTTTGCCCACCTGCTACGGTGGGTGGGCCGGGGGGGATAAATTTAACCGTCGCCCCTCGCCCACCCGCTTCGGCGGCCGGGAGCGGGGGGGGGGGTAATTTTATATATATTTATATATATATACATATATTAACATTATTTAACTGAAAATTAGATTTACTTAAAATATTCATAAGGAAAACAAAAATTTACCATATTGTATTAGCAAAAAAAATGGAAGCAAGTAACTCTGAAGTAAGTAGTTCTGTTATATGAAAGCTTAAAAATTTCAAAAGACATTGTAAATTATCACTGTAGGGGAGTTTTATTTATGTTTTTTTTTTCCATTGTCAGATTTCATAAATACTTAATGGGACAAATGGTATTCCACGTGTCATGAGGACATAAGATCTCAAGAAGACCCAAGATCTCCATTTTTGGGAGACTATTTTACAAAATTGAAGTAAATGGAGACCATTTTCCCATTTTTTGCAAAATTCACTAGTTGAAGAGTGTATATATAGATTGGAAAGTATCAATGTTGCACCAAATGCTGATGGGCTTATTAAGTCCTTCAACTGTGCTCCCCTTTCTCCTCATCCCTTCCATGAACTTGCTAATACAAAAGTAGGGAAAAAACATGAAAATAAAAAAAACCAAGAGAGATCAAAATATTATAAAAAATAAAAAAATAATCTTAAGAAAACCAAAAAAACAAGCATAAAAAATGACAAATAAGACTAGAATGTTGAAAACAATCCAAAAAGACAAAATATTGTAAAAAAATTCAAAAAAACACCATTTAATATAAACAATCTCAAAAAAACCAAAAAATAAAATAAAAAAATCATGAATAAAAAAAAAACAAAATAGAGTAAAAAAAAAATTCTCAAAAACACCAAAAAATAACATCAAAAAACTGAAAAAACCATAAAACAACTAAAATAGTGTCAAAAAATATAATTTAAAAAAAAAAACCAAAAAATTAACACAAAAGGAATCATTAAAAAAAAAAACAAAATAGTGTCAAAAAAATAAAAACCAAAAAATAACATAAAAAAAAATCACAGAATAAAAAAAAACATAGTGTCCCAAAAAATAAATTTTTGAAAAAATAAAAAAATAACATTAAAAGAATCACAAAATAAAGAAAAAATAAAATAGTGTCAAGAAAAATAAATTCTAGAAAAAAACAAAAAAAAAACATAAAAAAACGAATACATCTAAAAAATAAAATGGTATAAAAAAAATGAAATATTCAAAAAACCAGAAAAAAACATAAAAAAATAAAAAAAATACAAAAAATAGTGTTAAAAAAACTTTATTTTTAAAATAAAAATTAAAAAAATAACATAAAAATATGATAGTACGAATAGTTGTAACTTGTAAAAAAAAAAACTAGATATTCAAAAAAATGAAAAAAAAAGATATTGCTAAAAATGGTATTAAATCTTAAAAGAACCGTACTACAAACTTAAACCCTCTAAAAAAATTAAAACCTTACAAAAAAAATCTAGAAAGCGTTGAAAGAATTCAAACAAAACGTACACCGAAATCGTCAATTTTCGCAAGTGCAAAATGAGAAAGATAAATTTATTGAGATTCAGATGAATTGCTGATTTCTTGCACTTTTGAAATTCGATTTCGATGAATATGATTACACAAGCAACATATTACATGATGTTAATATGACAAATGATCCTGCAAAATCAAGATGGTCACAAGCAGATGAACTTTTGAAAGATCTACAAAGAGAGTTTCAAGTAGATTTAACATTTTTTGGATCTACTCGAAGTCTCAAAAGAAAACGTATGCTTGCTTATGTTGCACCAAAAAAGACAGAATATGTTTTATCGTCAAAAAATATAAGAAAAATATTGATGCAACCATGTTGTAGTAAGTTGTGTATTCGACAAATTGCCTACAAAGAATGTGAAGATTTTCAACTAGGTGTGTGGAGAAAAACGAAGAGCTGACAAGCATAATTAATTATTGAAGATGTTCAAATGTTTTTTTGATAGACGAAAAAAGTCAGATGTAATGTTTGATATTTTGGAGGAACCCAGATTACGTTGCAAACTTACGTTGGATGGTCTGGTTCTTGATAAGAGATGAAAACTCTTTATCCATATTCTATTTTCAGAGATCTAAATTAGGTTGACTAAGTGCCTCTTGGATAGACGTCAGTTTCTAAACAAGGTAGGTTGGTTGTAGACTCCTCGATATACCGGTTAGAAGGTTTGCTTGCTCTTGAAGATCTTCTGGGTAATAGAGAAAGTTGATCATTTCCATCATGTTGTAGTTGCTGAACTGCAACATCATCATCTTCTGATTCGCTGTTGATTTATTGTTCGTCAAAAGTAGCTTGGACTTTCAATGAGAATAGTCCATTGAAGAACTAAAAAGTTTAATATGTCAGGAGAATCTGACAGGTCGGCTATATGAGGATTGCTTTTTTCTTTGAGGTCTTGAAACTGATCTTCGGATAAAGATGACATCCCGGCTAGTGAATATCTTCGATTCGATGAGATCGAACAACTTGTAGGATTGATCTGAAGTAGTGTAGTTGATGAAAATACATTTGATACTTTGGAAGTCGAGCTTCTTCCTGAGATCACGAGGTATTTGAGCAAAAGCAATACATCCAAAAACTCGTAGGTTTGATAATGATGGTTTGGTACCTATCCAAACTTCAAATGGTGTTTTGTTTGAGAGACCTTTAGTAGGACATCTGTTCTGAATATAGGTTGCTATTGAAACAGTTTCAACCTAGAAGGACTTCCAATGTGTCGCATGTGATAACATGCACTTTGCCTATTCAACTAAGGTTCTATTTTTTCTCTCAGCAAGACCATTTGACTGAGGCGAATAAGAGGTAATGTATTGTTGCTCAATGTCGTTGTTAAGGTAATACTCCTTGAATTTGGTGGAGATGTATTCTCCCCTGCTATTAGATCTCAGTGCTTTGATTCATTTTCTAGTTTGATTCTCAACATGCTCTTTGAATTGTCTGAATTTGATAAAAGCCTCTGATTTTTGTTTAATGAAATAAACAACCGTTCTTCTGGAGAATTCATCAATAAAAGTAATGAAATATTTTGCATCTAGCAATGGAGTTTACATAGGTCCACATGTATGAAAACATCTAACAGACCTTTTGTTGCATGCCTATGGTTTGATCTAAAAGGAATCCAACCTGCTTTTCAAAGATACAACTATGACAGATAGGGAGATCGACCTTATCAGAAGGATAGTCGAGATCAAGAACCATGGATTGTCTGGACATGTTCAAAACAGATGCATAACTCAAGTGTCCTAAGCGATGATGCCATAGCAATGCTTTATTGACAAGAACAGAGGTTTTCAAGGCTTGACTAGACTCAGAATAACAATGTGCCAATCTATATAAGTAACTCTGCCTCTTGCCGAGTGCAAGAATCTTATTACTCCTATCAATAATTTTACCTTATGAACTAAATTTGTATTTCTACTTAATGATAACAGATTTGTAGAGAGTTTAGAAACATATAAGGCCTTTGATAGTAGTTTGAATTGATCATGCTAGAATCGCAATCTTATAGTATCTTCTCCTTCAATCGTGTGAGTACTATTGTCACCAAGATGAACAAATTTCTTTGTGCTCTAAGGCATGTAGGAGTTGAAAATCTCACGTTGATTGGTCACGTGTTGAGTTGCTTCAGAATCAAGAAACCATGAATCATCCGAGTTCGCGTATTTGTCTTTGACCATAAATGCGCCTTCGTCCACTTCGACCTGGGGAGTGATGAAACTATGTTTGCTTGTTGATCAGGTTGCTTGGCTGCATTCTTTGCTTGGAGAATTCGACAATCCTTGATCTCATGGTTATTGCGCTTGCAATACCTGCAAAACATCGTCTTTTTTTATTGTGGATTTGATGATTTTCCTTGACTTTGAGTCAGCTTGCAGCCTTCTTGGAGCTTTTCTGCTTCTGTCGCTTAGAGCCTTTATTGACATATAGAGCCTGAGAGGAGGAAGTAGACAAAGTGTCTTGACTTCTTCTATTGTCTTCTTGCAGCAACATAGTGATAACTCTAGTAAGAGTTTAATCTGAGTGCGTCGATATGATCATCACCCAGTTCTCATATGTAGAGAGCAAGCTTGAAAGTAATGTCATAATTGCGTCTTGATCGTCTATGACTAATCCAACAACGGCCATCTGTTACAAGAGATTCTTAAGCTGGTTAATGTGAATTCGAAGAGAATCACCATTAGACATCTTGAATGTGAAGAATTTCATAGATGTAACTTATTAGTTACATCCCTCACATTATATAGTGAGTTCAAGATGTCCCAAATGTCTTTTGAAGTTTTAGCTTCAGCTATGTGTCCAATTTGTGTATCTGATATATTGAGGATAATAAGCGCGAAAGCTTTACCATCCTTCGATTTTCACTTTGAGTCTTCTGTGTCGTCTTCAGATTTTACTTTTGTAATTGTAACAACATCCCATAACTCGTTGGCGATTAGCAAGGTCTTCATCTTAAATTTCCAGAAATGATAATTGGATACATTCAGCTTGTCTACAATAAGACCAGCTTTACTTTGAGATCCATCTGGAACTTAGTCTGTCGATTGTATCGATGACGCTAAGATGTAGTAATGCCAACAATAGGAAATCAATTCTCTGATACTGAGGTGGAATTCGAACGACAAGAAGGAAAACTTATCGTGCGCAGTGGAATAGACTATATTTCTCTTTCTTCATACATGACTACGCCTATCAATTTCGAACAAAACAATAGTGATAGAAACCATGTTCGATCTTATAGTAACCAACTTTGAAATCATTAGTACTACAGTGATTACATAGTCAAATATTTAGCATCGAAACATCAGACAAATAATTAGTTGCAAACCATTAGACAAATAATTAGTCGCGAATCTCTAGACAAATAACTAGTCGTGAAGAACTACAGAAATGCATACATTCTAAGACGAAGCTGAACCCAATAAGAGATAGCATTGATTCAGTATGAAAACAAAACAGAAGTAAATGAGTACAATAAGTTGCAGATTGAAGCCACGTACTCTAAGCTATTTTTGAGTAGCTAAAATGAAATACTCAGGAGTGTTCAAGCTCGCAAGCTTGGGAGAGAGAGGGCTAACTATTCAATACTTGCTGATTGTGAATGATCTGCTTGATAAGAGCGTAGGAAATGTCATGTAATAACACTCAACTCCTTCACAATTCACAATGTTGATGCGTTGCTTCAGAACTTGAAAAGAGATATATGAACAACTGATTTATACTAAGTAATTAGGTCATCAAATGCGATTGCTAGTTGGCTGGTGTCCGTTGGCATTCATCCAGTTCCTTCTTAGAAATTGATTGTTGATAAGCAGTGAAAAATTGGCCGTAAACAGTCTGTTTACATCTTACTTGGCCATGGGCTCTATTTTATGGGCCATGGGCTATGTCTTAGACTCTTAAGCCTAGGTGTACAAATAAAAATTTACTCATTTTCATAAGACTCAAAATTTTAAAACTCATAGGCTAAAAACTTTTTTTTAAATTTTTTTTTTGTAAACTAGGAACCTATCTCTCATAGCTTAATAGGCTTTTACATGTAGGTGATTAAACCTAAAAAATAATATTATTAGGTGAACTAGCAAAGTGTGCCCGGCGATGACGGGCAATGGACGACCGACGATCTAGGTGGCAGCTTGTGGTCGAGACGTGTGGATGATGCTCAGAGTGGGCGATTGATGATTGAAGACGGGGAATAACGGGGGCTGCCGACAACTTGGGTTACGGCCGATGGTTTGGGTCGAAGGTCAATGATTTTGGTCAAAAGTTGTCAATGACAATTAGCCGATGGAGGGCGACCAATGGTGTTTGTGTGTGTGTGTGTGTGTGTGTGAGAGAGAGAGAGAGAGAGAGAGAGAGAGAGAGAGAGAGAGAGAGAGAGAGAGAGAGAGAGAGAGAGAGAGAGAGAGAGAGAGAGAGAGAGAGAGAGAGAGAGAGAGAGAGAGAGAGAGAGAGAGAGAGAGAGAGAGAGAGAGAGAGAGATTGCATATACATAAAACTGTAGCAAATGAAATCGAGGAACAAAAACCAAAATTGTTATACTCGATAATTTTCAAGATACGACACAAACGGTTCCACATTTAGCCGTTTAAGACAACGGTCCCCACTCGTTTGATATATCTGATAACACTAACTGTGAATCAATTATGATTTCTAACTTTATTTGTAGATCATGAAGTGTCACAGTACTGACATTTCTATACAATACTTTAATATTATTGATCAGCAAATCAAAATCCAATAAGAATCGATTTTCGTCAGGAATAAATTGTCCATCCATTTGTTGAAGATGATGGTACTCCGTGAAGATCCTTAATAACCAAAAAATACTACATGTGTGGACCTCATCTCCAAAACAGAATAGTTCCATTACATCTTGAACAAAGCTCATGTGATCCACCCAAGTCTGTAACATTTGCATTTTATTGAAAAAACATATAAGTATTGATGTTCGATCATAACAACAAAAACATACTTGACATCTATTACATTATCTAAACACTTTCGTCCTAAATCCTACTTCCAAATTAAGCCTGACATGTACCTTTAATATACGCGTGTATGTAACCTTGAATAAAAGAAAAAATTCAATCATATCACCTATGAAAAATCTATTTATATTTTCAAATTACGATACCAATCCCATATGCAAAATGAAACATCTTCATTCCATATGCATTTCACATCAAATGGAACTAATGCACACATGCAAACCAATGCCAACAACAATAACAACATTATTACTCATTTCACATGATCAAGCATCTTTAACAAAATTATTGTACATTCAATTCAATGATTGCAACAAAAGAAAAGTTTTATGTCACAAGTCACTCACATTCTCATAGCACCTCTGAATACACAACATTTGGGGTGTATCTTGGTACTCGTCTTTCATTGCAATCTTCTTCGTCCTTCTCTTTCACCAATAGTCGAATGCAAGATGTCTTTCTCACCCTTGATAGTGCAACATACAGTCCATGACTAAACACCAGACGTGGTAAGTATAAGCTGACAACTTTGTCCTTGAGCCTTGTTTATAGTCATTGCAAATGCAGCCCTTATGGGAATTGCAACCTTTCAAAATCAAAAGGCATTCCGAAGTTTGTAGGCACCAGTGGCACACGAGAAATAGGAACCCTATCACCAACATTTTTTTCACTAACAATTTCAGCCTCTATTATTTGTCGGCCCAAACTGCATATGATAAGTCGAGTTCCATTGCAAAGACCCTTATGATATGCCAATGAACGTAACAACATTACTATCATGCCAACAAGTTAAATCCAATACACGGTGGCAAACCACTAGGCTGCAGCGTGTTCAAAAACTCAACAAGATAAGCATCGACGTTTCGACTGTCGACAATACTATCTGCACTACAATAAGTGTGCACATTACTCGGAAATTGTTCCTTAACTCATGCATTCACAACATCAACATCGTCATTCAATGCTGTTAATATTGCACGACTTCTCCAAAGTCAATCCTTCTATGATTACCTATAATATCAAGATATGTGAATGCAATTAAATCATCCAAATTTTCAATCCCTAGACACATATCTCTGGTAAACATATGCTTTCCAAACCATGACGAATAACAATTTCCTCTTTACCATCTCCTACTCTCAACAAAAATTCAGCAAACTCTTTTTGACATCAGAACCTTCAAATCCCATAACCCTCATGTTTGTTGTCAAGTGATGAATCTCAGCATCCTTCTACAAACAGGAATATTTTAGGGAGGCCGATACAATTTGAGCACGACTGCCTCGTCTCACTACTGATAAAACCTGTCGAAAGTCACCACCAAGAACAACTGTTACCCCTCCAAAAAGAGCATCAGATGTTCACAAATCACGAAGGGTTCTGTCAACACTTTCCAATGCGTGTTTGTGCATCATTGGAGCCTCATCTCACACTACAAGTCGACATGCCACCATGAGTTTGCCCAACTCAGATTGCTTTGATATGTTACAAGTAGATGTCTTGTGCAAGTCAGCGGGGGGAATTTTAAATCAAGAATGAGCAGTACCCTTTCATCAATAAAGTCGCTATCCCTGACGATGCCACTCAAATGTAATCCATCCTTTTGCATGAACCCAAGACAACATAATATTGTAGAGATACGTTTTGCCGGTCCCTCCAGGTCCACCAACAAAAAATAACCCACCTCCTCCTCTAGCAACATGCACACGTTTAAACGCGTTCAAAAATGTTTTGTTGATTAATATTTAGTATTTCATCCACAAACATCTCCTCAAGAAACAATGGAGATGTATCAAGATCATCTTCAGGAAGATCAAATCCATAGTTTGAAAGTGATTTTCCTGCAGCTTGCATTAGAGAAATTTGAGCACAACAAGGGCCTTTCAAAAAGATACCTTTTATTTTTTTTCTCAAAAGTTTCTTCCACATGGTCCAATCAAAACACTCAAATTTGAAATCTACGTAACGTAGCTCCTTCAAATTGGTTTTCTTTTCTTTTTAAAAGAACTGTAATTTTGCGTCGGGGGCAGCCCATAAATAAGCCATTTTATTTGTAGTATAGTATGCAACTTAGCCAAAAAAAAAAAAAATAGTGTAACTTTTGAACGGCCACTCGAATTGAGATGATTATGAGCCATTAGAAAGCCCTCGACAAGACCTTTTCAATGACATCCAAGATGACCAGTTCTGAGCCATGGTGAAGAAGTTATGGCCAGTCAAAGTTTTGGTTGGTCAACACCTGGTCAACCCGATATCTCTTTCAAGAGCAATTGACTGGTTTGACCTGCGCTTGAAAGAAATATCGGGTTGACCAAGTGTTGATCGACCAAAACTTTGACTGGCCATAACTTCTTCACCGTAGCTCGGAAAGTCATGTTGGATGTCGTTGAAAAGCTCTTGTCAAGGGCTTTCTAATGGCACCGTAATCGTCTTAATTCGAGTTGTCGTTCAAGAGTTATGATTTTTTAGTCACTGACTATACTACCCACATAATGGCTAATCATCGAAGACTATTTGGATAGGACTGCGGGTAGAAAAAGATTTTATTTTAATATTTTACATTGCCAAAAAATTGTCATCCTACGTGGCAATCCTTATAGGGCCCTTTCCAAGGCCAAAATTTCTCTAATGCATATGTCTTTCAACATCAAGGACACTTCTGTCAATTACAAATTGATTTATTACATGCGTTCCACTGTTTTCATTCACAACGTAGTCTTCAACCATATAATACTCCAAGCTTTTCCATAGATTGACGGGTCCGTAGATGCACATGTGAAAAGAATGGTAGCAAACATAAGTCGTAGTTGTGAGGGCATCCCCCACCTGGCAGCTTCTTGCAAGCATTCATGCCATTCATTAACGAGGCAAGCCCTGCTCTGACCCTTCTTCGAGACCTTGCCTGATTCTTTTTCCCAGTTTTAGTCTGTACTCTTTTTCTCATACTGTGATTGTGAACTGGAAGTTCTGGATCATCTCTGCAGTTCTCACTAGATGTGTCTAGAGTATCCAAATTCGGAGCTTTGTATTCATGATAAGCGTAAAAGTTACGTACATATCTGCCAGAAGCTGCAGTAGAATCTCTTTCCCTCTTGATCATCTGATGACAGCCATATAGTATTGTCTGTGTTGGCAGATCGACTGGAATTTTAAGCATACTTCTGCATACGATGTTCTCTGCTAATGATTTTGAATGAGAACTTGCAAAATAAAGCAAGTCCGTGAATCATAAGAAGAACGAGCTTTCTCATATATAAATTTTAGAATGAAAATAGCATGTGATGTTTGATGATACTCAAATTTTGCATTGCTCATCCGTCTTAAACCAAAACTCATAGAAAAATCGTGTCGAAAGAATTCTTATGTGTGCTCTTAACAACATCTTACGTGTAAGTCTTAGGATATATAAGTTGCCTTTACGAGGAACTGAAGGATTGCGAGGGTTTTTACTGTTCATTCTTGAGGTGCACCAAATTATGCGAAGATATAATTTTGTGGGAAATTATGAGGTCACCACTGCCTTGTTTGGTAGAATTTGCCCAAATTTCACCTTTTTAGTACATATAGATCCTTCCACCACTATCACTTTACATTCAAAATTTGGCAAGGTTCCAAATGGAGCCACAAAGATTACCCGTAAATGAGAGAGAAATTTATGGAGCTTTATATTAAGAATACAAAGCCTTGATAAGTCCTTGTTATAAAAAAAGCTTGCTTGGAAGTTCTTGGCTCAAACTTTTAGACTTTAAGCTTTTAACCTTTTGCACAAAATTCCAACGTCAAGTTTTAAATAGCCCCAATTGCTAGACTTCAAATGAAAAAAGCCAACAAAGTAGTAATAAGGGTGAACCAATAGCCCCAATTGCTAGACTTCAAATGAAAAAAGCCAACAAAGTAGTAATAAGGGTGAACCTTGGGATGGTACTTTTTAAAACTAAAAGTTTAAAATAAATGAGAGAGAGAGAGAGAGAGAGAGAGAGAGAGAGAGAGAGAGAGAGACTTGGGCTAAGGAACTTCAAATAATGAGGTCACCACTCCCCTTTTTGGTAAAATTTGTCCGAATTTCACTTGCTTTTATCTTTTTAGCATTTTATCCTTCCACCAGTGGCACTCTCCATTCAAAATATGGCAAGGTTCCAAACGGAGCCACAAAGATTACTCGTGAACGAGATAGAAATTTATGGAGCTTTATAATGAGAATACAAAGCCTTGATAAGTCCATGTTATAGAAAAAAGCTTGCTTGGAAGTTCTAGGACCAAACTTTTAGATTTTAAGCTTTTAACCTTTTGCACAAACTTCCAACGTGAAGTTTGAAATAGCCCCAATTGCTAGACTTGAAATGAAATCTGTAAATAATGTTAAGTATTATTGATGTTTTGTATGCGAGCTCTTGTAAATTTTTGAGAAAAATGAATTTGAGTGAAGCTAGTTAGTTTGTTAGAATCTTCGTCTCAAAACTTATGCTCTCCCCTAAATGTAAATTGTGTCGGACAACATATTAATATGTCATATGAGAACAATTTGGCATTTCTTCCAGAGTCTATGGAAACGTGTTATGGTTACAAAAGTCATGATAGCAGTATCACTCATGTGAAAAAGAGGATGTAGTAATCTCCATTTTGCACTTCTTCGTCTTGCAAGCCTCCTTATACGTTCAGTCCTTGACTCCACATCAGGGGTCTTGTATTTTGGATTGGTACGCACTCCATCCGGAGTTGTAAAGCCTACTCTTCGAGTACCCTAATTGAGTGTTGCCCACTACCATCACTATCTTGTATTCCTTGGAGGTCCCTCACCAGACTTGTATCATATTCCGGACTGTAATCATAATACGTTTCCATGCAAGAAACACCAAATTGTTCTCTTCTGACATATTAAAATGCCGTCCGACACAATTTACATTTAGGAGAGAGAGCATTAGTTTTGAGACGAAGATTCTAACGGAATGCAGTTAGCACTATGGGAATTGATGGGCCTTCCACAACAAGGTTATCATCAGCAGTTGGGATGCTCACTCCAGAACAAGTGCGTAACAACCCTTCGTATAAGACACCTGAAGGTGAATCAAAATCACAAAAGAAACGAAGGCTTGCTTGACGACGACAAGCAAAGAAAAAAGTTCTTGAATCTCTTTTGAGTTGAAGAAAGGGAGTTGACAAGTGAGAATACTAGGAGATACATTTCTGAACGTTCAAGTGTTGAAGCAACAAACATTCAGACACAATGTAATCTTGGTGGTGTTTATGAAGTTCAGAGCAGTGGACGTTTAGGGATGACATCATTGACACCAATTGGATTGGTGACTTCAGAACAAGTGCGAACACACCCCTCCTACAAAACTCCTAATGAAGAATCAAGGGCAGAAAGAAAAAATAGACTTGCTCGACGTCGACGAGCAAAGCAAAAAGCTATGGAGTCACTTTTTAGAGCAACGAGCATGGAAGTAAGAAATGATAATGGGACAAGGGGCATTGGTGAGCTTTCCAGTGTAAGAAGATCTGATGTTGATATGCATGATCATGTGGTCGATTCTTCTTATGTTGAAAAAGCTATTCTTGAGAGTTGTGAAACCATTACTGAAAGAACAATTGTTTCTAATACTTATGTCAATATGAGAAGGAAAGGTAGAGGCTTTTTAATGCCTCAGTTGTTTAGGGTTGCATGCTCTCATGAAGGGCCTATATGTCTTGATTTTGGAGAGATGACTTTCCTCTATCCACATTGTTCAGCTTTAAGATGGAAACATGAAGTTAATAGTGTATCTTGCTACATGAGAGGAAAGGTAAAGCTACCACTACTACCTCCACCACTAGAGGATCTATTTCGATTGTATACGTCTGAAGATGACGATGGAATCCATTTTCGAAAGTACATACGAGGTTTTAACAATTGTCTTGTGTTTGCTTCTCTTGGTGTTAAAGTTGATAAATCGACTGCAAATTCTAGTGGAGGGGCTTACAACTTTAGGGTTTTTGGACGATTGTGTCATCAAATTAGCGGTCTATAACTCGAGGCCTCTCCTTCGTTTTCACAAATATATGTGATGGACGGTGAAGAGATGCAGTTGAATCATAGGATGTCTCTTAATCCTAAACTTCGTCGTGATGTGCTAGAGATGTTGCAACGGATGTTGATGGAGATAAACCCATTTTGCAAGTTGTTTGAGTGCTGGGGAAATCATGCGTATCCACCCTACAGTGGACCTACATCTGCGCATAGTTTCAAAAAATTTGGACAATAGAGAGCATAGACAATACAACTCTCCCACGATGAATGAAATTGCAATCTTGATGCCATTGGATGATATTCCTTCTGACGGACGACGTGACATAATACTCCATTCAATGGAAGACCGATTGCAAAAAATTAGTCGGTTGAATTCCTCCTATGCTGCATTGCATTGTGTGTTGTTACTTCCCTTTGGAACTGGTGGTTGGCATGCTGAAATATCTCATGGACAAGTATCGTGCAACTCTAGCCATGTAAGTCTGGATGTTGAAAACCCGCTTCATAGTGTCGATAATGAGATTGGGGGAGATAACGATGATGATGGCTTGGTTGAGGGTTCCCATTCAAAAAGAAATAGTGTAACTGTTCGTGAGTTTTATTGCTATCATTTACAAGTGAGAAAAGACCGTGTCTCTCCAATCCATTTGGGTGGCAAGCTATTCCAAGAATAAATGTGTGACCAGTTGGCAAAGAATGTCCAAGAAAACATGCACTTTATATATAAATATTAGCCTAAATTTCGTAGAGAAATTCGTAGTGGTTTGTTGATGCTATTGGTGCACAAATAGCTGCTGGCATAGGACAACGCATTGTTCTTCCATCTTCGTGCATCGGATCACCATGTCATATGCAACAGTTGTATCAAGATGCAATGGCAGTTGTCAAAGAATTGGGTCCTCCAGATTTATTTATTACAATTACTGCCAATCCAAATTGGCCGGAGATCAAAAGAGAGTTGCGATTCCAACAAGTTCCAACGGATTGTCCTGACTTGGTCTCGAGAGTCTTCAACATGAAGTTGCAGCGGTTCATGGAGTTATTAAAGAGAGATGGAATATTTGGATGTGTTATTGGGAGAATACATGTTGTTGAATTCCAAAAGAGAGGGTTGCCTCATGCACACATACTCATTATATTGGATGAGGCCAGCAAACCATGCACAACTGTAGAATATGATGCCATTGCCAGTGCAGAAATCCTTGATGAGAAAAATGATGAGAGTTGTTTGCGGTTGTTAAGAGTTGCATGTTGGATGGTCCATGTAGTATGAGATTTCCAAACTCTCCTTGCATGAAAGATGGCAAGTGTTCAAAACATTGGACGGGGTGAAAAATCCAATGGTATTTCAGATTGTTGAGGAAAAGAGAGAAGTAGTACTACCAGAAGCTACAATTGAGAAACTACTTGCTAGAGATGTTGCTATGGGTTATTTTGGGCTTCTCCCTTCAGACATCTTAAGAATAATGTTTAGCCAACTAAAATTCACAGATCTCTGCTTGCTATCCGTGATTGTAAGTGATTACAACACACATACGATCTCCTTCCTCTGCTTTGCAGTTTGTTCAAAATTTGTCAAGGATCTGCATTGTGCAATATACGTAAGAGACACTGATTAAGATAATGTGTAAAGGGAGTCGCTATGCTCCTAAAGCCTCCTATACTAATTGCATGATCTACGTTGTGTCATGTGAAACGGTGGAAATGCTCACGTGAGCTGCTCAGAAATGTGAATTGATCAATTCTCGAGGAAAATGTATAGTCCAAATGTTTGAACATTAAGTTGATCCGAGAGAGCAGGAGTTGAAAGTGTAATGCTTGGAATCAGCCAAAAAAGTATAAGTAAGCCGCTGGATTTTCAAAGAAAATTGAGCGAGGTCCGGAGGGGCCGAGCGTACATCTTTGAAAATCGAATCGGGTAGAATGGCCTGTGCCCGGTGAATTCTCATTGCATAATGAATACTTGGATATATTTCAGAAGTACATTACAAAGCATAATAGGCAGTTTGACTTTGACTGACCACTACGTAATGCCTTGTGCTCAGGTGTCCTTTGTATTTTGGGACCACCTCCAGGAGCATAATGTCCATCCAATTTTCTCTCTCCAAGGAATTTGTCATTCTCTCTCCTCTCTCCGGTGGAACTCACTTTTTCTCTTCTCTCTCCGGTGGAATGCACGTTCTCTCTCCGGTGGAATGCATGTTCTCTCTCCTCTCTCTGGTGGAATGTGCATGTGCTATGTGGTAGCCCGTCATTGGCTGTCCACATCTACATTCCACCAAAACGTAAAAAAATTTGCGAAAAAAAAACGGCAAAAAATCGAAAAAAAAAAAACTGGTCCACGCGTACGACCCTACTATACGGCCAAAAAACGAGAAAAAAAAAAAAACCTTCTCACAATGGCATTACGTAGGGGAAGGCCCGAAGCCCTCGGGCCTTCCTTGCTGGTCGGGGCCTGCCATCGGGCAAGGGCCCTCCCAGCTTGGAAGGCCCTCAGGCAGGGCCTTCCCCTCCCCCCACAAAATGCACCACATGGAAGTTGTACAGACGATATGGACATGCCAAAAAAAAATGCAAAATCGTTTTAATTTTTTTAATTTGTACAAACACATATATTTTTGCTTTTTAATTTGTTTAAAAATGGGCATAATATTCATAATGTGTGCATTATGTTTATAGAGCTTGAAAGGTGGCAATTATATTTTTACTGGTGGCAGGTGACATGTGGCTTTGGAGCTTTGAGCTTTCTTTGAAGCTGCCGCTTCTCTTCTCTCCCTTTTCTACGAGCTGCGGAGCTCTTAGTCTCAAGCTATGCTACCGACACTTTCCATCGTGTAATCGATATTTTAAAAATTTTCACATGCTCATCTGGTTCGGCTTTTCAAAAAAATTTAGGCTCAGCGCCTACGGACTTCGCCTAAAACATTTCTGGAAATCCTTACTGGGCAAAATGGCCTGTGCCCGATGCTTTCCATCTTATGAATATATATTATGCATGTCGCTCATCTCAATATCAATTAAAAATATCATATTAACATGGCTAAATACCATAGATAGCTTTACATATCAGTCTTAACATGGCTAAATTTAAAATATTACTATTTAATTTTAGTTTTAAGAAATTGTAATGATTTTTAACATTTCAACTTTTTCAAATTTTCAAAACTTAATAGTTAGCTATGAGAATAAAAATATGGATATTTTCAATATTGAAATCTTATTTTGTTTTTCTTTTTCATTATAAAACACCTAACAGTATATTTCTTGCATGAAGCTATTTTTGGTAATTCTAGATCAAAATGCAAATTTCTTAGTAACTAGGCTATCTACGAATTTTTTTTTGTTTTTTCAAAAAAGTCAGTGCATGTCAAATTAGATGCATCTAAAATGTTTCGAAATGATTTCAAAATGTGACAGTGCTTGCAAATCTATAAAATTGATCTTCTTAATTGATTTTCACAGTTGGTCCATTTTGGACGGATTTCAAAAATTCTAGGTTTTCGTAAATTTTTAGACTTGGTCCTAAAAGTTGTTGTTGGTTAAATCAATATGATATTGATTTTGCAAAAAATTGCTTAAATGAGTGAAAGACCAGTCATGAGGTTTTGAACTTTTCACTTATTAGTTGATGATTGGATCTCGACTAATTAAGCTAATTTTGCGTGTCATGAAATCAATATGGCAGATGATAATGCAAATACAGCTCTCAATCGTCAGGTGCCAATGCCTACCTAAATGCAAATTTGCCAGTCATTAAGCCAAGCGCTTAATGAAATAAACAATAGGAATACTTTAAGGGATCAACAAATGGAAGTACTATTGAAAAAAGTGAAAACTTTATCCGCATCGAATTTGGACTTTCAGCCTGAACTTTTTTTGGGATAGAAGAAAAAGAAAAAAACCGAAGTTGTAGATGATTGGTTAACCAAGTGGACAGGTTATTTTAATCTACACAGAATTCCTGAAGAAAAAAAGATTGAGAGTGTTATTCTGTGCTTCCATGGGAAAGCTTCGTCGTGGTGGCGTGATCTTCAACCAAAACCTACCACATGGGATGACTTTATGAAAGTGTTCAGAAAGTCATTTGTGGTTGTAGTCGACTCAGATTTCTACCAAAGATTTATAAATTGCAAAATGGGTACTCGGAGATTGGGCTCGTACCTGCAAGATTTTATGGATTTATGAAATAAAGTTCTCTCATTCGATGCAAAATTGGCACTATGGCAGTTTATCCTAGATTTGCCTGCAAATTATCAGATTGAGTGCAAGTGTAATGTGCTTCAAACTTTTGATGATGTCGTACAAGTTATGCGAAAGCTATTACAGGCTAATCCATCTAGATCATCTAGACCCAGCCAGAAGAAATGAAAGAAAAGAGTTCATGGGAATAAAAAATCCAAGTATTTCGACGAACTAGATCAAGCTGGATCTAAGTTTAGACAAAATAAACATATGTCCCGGAAAAAGACTAGGACTTATGTGTGTTACCATTGTAGTAAGCCTGGAAACATTATGAAATTATGTTCGGAACGAAAGAAAGATGCAGCTCAAGTGATTGAGAAGCCATGTAAAGAAAATCTTAAGCTGGAAATTAATTAGATTAATTGTGAGTGTGATTGTTCTTTTAGTACTACTTCATTCTTGCCAAATGATTTATTTCATTTGAAAGGCACTGTCAATGGACATGAAGTTAGTATTTTAGTGGACAATGGATTTACTCATAATTTTCATTAACTCTGGTCTTGTGCAGAAACTCAGCCTAAAAATTGAAACCAGTATCTAGCTTCAGGTGCGGAGTTGGAGATGTGGGATGTTAAAATTCCAAAACTTCCGGTTTGGATCCAAGATTATAAAGAGTTAAGAGATTTTCATGTTTTAGATTTAGCACGTACGGACATAATTCTAGGATACAAGTGGTTATTTAATAAGCATCCTGAGATAGATTTTGAAAAGCATGTTCTCTCTTTTCAGGAGGGTAAATAAATAGTTACGTTATTTGGAGACAAATATGTACATCCATTTGGGATGAGTTTATTTGCTAATGTAATGAAATTTTTTGATTTGCAGTATGAAGCTTATTCTTTATTTGCTAAGCTAATTTTGGATTTATCTGAAATGCATCTAAGTAGTTGTGAATTGTCAAAGATTCTTAACTTTGTAGACTTATATCAGGAGCAAATTGAGAAAAATAAGATATTGTTTGAATTTAAAGATGTATTTCTAGAAGGATTATCTCATGGAATATCACCGTCCAGATCGGTAGACCATAAGATAAAGTTAATTCCAGATAGTCACCCGATCTCTAGACAACCTTATAGGTTCTCTTAGAAGGAAGAGATCGAGATTACTAAGCAAATAAAAAATTAATTAAAGATGGGTCATATTCAACCAAGTAAGTCGCCTTCCTATTCTTTTTAAATCGAAGAAAGATGGAGGCTTCAGGTTGTGTGTGGACTACAAGGAGTTGAATAAGGTAACTATTAAAAATAAATATCCTTTGCCTCGTATGAATGATCTAGTAGATCGATTAGGTGGAGCTATATACTCACAAAGATAGATCTTAGAACCGGATATCATTAGATTAGGATGTGAAAAACTCAGATCCAAAAGATGCTAAAGTTTCATAAAGATCTTGGCCATGGAAGTTATGCACATCTAGATTGAAAAAATGATAGAAATTGTGATGTTAAGCATACTAAACATCAACTAAACATCAAAATCTGATCATAAGCTTCCACAAACAGAAACTTGCTGTCCCTGTCCGTACTTCAGAGCCTACAACCTGCATTTCACACGTGTGAAGCCATAGCAACAAAGAAATCACAATTCTAGTGGCTAGAATGCAAGATATGAACAAAAAAGTGAGAGAGAAGAAGATGGACCTTCAAAGAGCATAACATTCATTCAATAGAATGAAAATGAGATGTGTACATACTCGTGGAGATGGCTATTTATAGCAGCCATAGTGCCTCTTGGCCACTTGTCTTATGATAGGCTAAAATTGGGGTCCAATAGGATTCACCCATATACCTAGAAATTTGGTCAAATAGGAATGCACCAAATTATGAGCCAATAGAAGAGCTCCACACTCGACCTCCTCTAATTAATGTGACCTCAAAAGTAGTGTACACATACTTTGGGCCTCTACATACATGTATGAACCTATCTCTAACTTTTATTTGGCCATAGGCCTACAAAATCTCAAGTTAGGAAAATACTACTAGTTGACAATTTTTCACACTCCCTCTTCAACTAGTTTTAGCATAGATTTAGAAAGTACACCAAGACTTGTTCTATGCTTGAAAAATAAGTCCTTTCCCAATGCTTTGGTAAAGATATCAGCCACACATTCCTTTGATGGGACATGTTCAAGCTTGATCTCTTTTGCCAACACTTGTTCTCTCACAAAATGGTAAGCCACCTCGATATGTTTGCTCCTTGCATGGAAAACCGGATTGCTTGCTAGACTTTGGGCTGAAAGGTTGTCACAAAAGATGATTGGACTCTCTGAAAAAATCCAGCAAATGAAGCTCCATAATCATCCTCTTGATCCACACCATCTCCTTTGTGCATGATGTCAAAGCTTTGTACTCGGCCTCACTAGAAGAAAGTGATATAGTTGCTTGTTTCTTCGACATCCATGAGATAGCTCCATCACCTATGAAAATAGCATGTGCATTTATGGATTTTCTATCCATAAGGTCTCCTGCAAAATCTGAATCTGAAAAACCAAATAAGTTAGGTGATGAGCCTCTATAAACAATGCCAAAATCTTTTGTTCCCGAGATGTATCTCAAGATCCTCTTTCCTAGTTTCCAATGTTCTATGCTAGGATCTTGCATGAATTGGCTTAATTTACCAACACAATAAGATAAATCAGGTCTTGTGATGGTTAGATATATAAGAGAACCTATTAGCTTCCTATAGAGAGTAATGTCCTCGAAGGATCTTTCATTACCTCTTATAGTTAGCTTTACATGTGATTCCATAGGTGTATCAATAGGATTTGCATCTACCATATGAAATCTATTGAGAATAGAAATAGCATACTTCTCTTGTGAAATAAAAGTGATTTGAGAAGTTCTAATTACTTCTATTCCTAAGATATAGCTCAAAAGACCAAGATCATGCACTTCAAATTCCTTTTTTTAGTGCTTTCTTGATATCTTCTATATCTTCCTTGTTCCCTCCACTTAAAATAATGTCATCCACATAAATTAGAAGGATTGTAACATCATTAGCACTAATTCTAAAGTAAAGTGAATGATCATACTCACTCATAGTGAAGTTTTGAGAAAGTAGAAAAGAGTTAAGCCTAGCATACCAACTCCTTGGTGCTTGCTTAAGACCATACAAACTTTTTTGTAGAAAACACACATGATTAGGCTTGCTATGAGAAACATAGCTCTCGGGTTGCTCCATGTAGACTTCCTCTTCAAGATCACCATTCAAGAAAGCATTAGAAATGTCTAATTGCCAAAGATCCCATCCATAAAGAGTTGCAAGGGAAATGATTACTCTTATGCTCACCATCTTTGCCACGGGTGCAAAGGTTTCCTCATAGTCAATGCCATGCTCTTGAGCATAACCTTTAGCCACCAACCTTGCCTTCAACTTGTTGATAGATCCATCTTGATTTGTCTTTACCTTGAAGATCCATTTGCATCCAATTGCACTTTTGCCCTTTGGAAGCTCCACCAATCTCCATGTGTTGTTCTTCATAAGTGCTTCAAACTCAAGATCCATTGCTTGGATCCATTCCTCTTCTTGCCTTGCTTCATCTACACATGAAGGTACATCAAAAGAAGTTAGGAAAGCATAGTTGGATCCATCCACCACTTGCTTACCTTTGCCATCATAAGTGAGCCTTGAGGGTTTCACTTTATGCCTTGGAGTTCTCCTTGGAATTTGACTTGAAGAGGCTTCTTCAACATCCACATCCAATGTGTCATCAACTCCATTGTCATCAAGCACATTAGTTGCAACAACACCATCATCACTTGAAACAACTTTTGGAATGTTACCTTCATCAAAAATGACATCCCTACTTGTGAACACTTTCTTGATTGAAGGAACATAAATCCTATATGCTTTGCTTACTTCACTATAACCAACAAAAATGCCCTTTCTTGAAGATGGATCCTCCTTAGTTCTATCATCAAGAGTAATGTTGAAGTAGCAAATGCATCCAAAAGTTCTTAGAAACTTGACATTAGGCTTCGTACCAAACAAAGCTTCAAAAGGGGTTTTTCCTTCCAATACAACACTTGGCCATCTATTGCATAGGAAATTTGCACACAACAAAGCATCACTCCAAAAAGGTTTAGGAAGATTAGCATTAAATCTCATTGCCTTTGCACTCTCACACAAGGTTCTATTCTTCCTCTCGGCCACTCCATTTTGTTGTGGTGTTCTTGGACATGTGTACTCCCTCTTGATCCCATGCTCATCGCAAAAGGCTTTGAACTTGTTAGAAATGTATTCACCACCATTGTCGCTCCTCAAGCATTTGATTTTGGTTGTAAATTGAGTCTCAATAGCAACTTTGAACTTGACAAACACATCAAACACCTCATCCTTGCTCTTTAGTAGATAAACCCAACAAAATCTACTAAAATCATCAATGAAAGTTACATACATCTTAGCACCTCCATTGCTAATTGTAGTAACACCATGAATATCCGAATGCAAGAGAGAAAAAGGCATCTTAGATCTAGATATAGATCTAGTATATGGCAATCTATGTGATTTAGACAAAGCACATTCTTCACAAACATGATTCAAGCAAGTAAGAGACTTGGGAAGTCCCCTTACTACCTCCTTTTTGGCTATTACCTCCAAGGCCTTGTAGTTGAGATGTCCCATCCTTTTATGCCATACCTCTTGAATTGACATTTGTTCATTTGCCATGCATCCAACTTGGTTAGCAACAACACATGCATCAAGCTTGAACAATTTCCCTTGCCTTTTCCCTTTTGCAATGATACTACACCCCTTTTTGATCAAGCAAGCATCACCATCAAACTCAACTTTGAATCCTTTGTCAAGCATTTGGCTTACACTAAGTAAGTTCTTGGTAATGGATGGAATGAGCAAAACATCTTTCAATTCTATATTCCTATTTGTAGAAAGTGAAATAGGAATTGTGCCAATCCCCTTGATTGCACACTCACCATCATTTGCGGTATAGATTACCTTCCTATCACCATCAAATGCCATTAAAGATGAAAAATACTCTTTATGATATGTCATATGAGAAGTGGCTCCACTATCAATCCACCAAGGATCAATGTCTCCATGATTAGCCAACAAGCAAGATGACATAACAAAAGCATCATTTGAAAGAAGCTCATCCCCACCCTCATCAATAGTTAGATTGGTTTGCTTTTCCCCTTGATCCCTCTTTTTCTTAAAACAATCACTAGCAAAATGCCCTTTGACTCCACAATAGAAACATTTTAGCTTAGATCTATCCTTCTTTTTGCCAAAAGTAGAGTGCTCACCTTGGTCTTGCCCTTTAGACCAATTGCTTTTACCTTTGCCCTTGAACTTGCCTTTAGAGAACATTGCCTCCTCTTCTCCTCCTTGAGATGTAGAAGATGCTCCCACTCTTGCTTGCAACCTGAATTCTTCAGCCAACAAGACCTCTTGCAAGTCTCCAACACTTGGTAAACATTTTTGGATAGCATAACTTTGAACAAGATTAGCATGATCATCCAACAAGCCATTGAGAATCACTTGAACAAGCTCCTCATTATTTATGCCATCATTAATGCATGCTAACTCATCATTCAATGCTTTAACTCTCAAAACAAAAGCATGTCCATTCTCACTCTTCTTTTGCATACAAGAAAAGATTTGCCTTCTTAAAGTCAACACTCTAGAAGTAGACTTGGATTCATAAACCTTCTTCAAGGCTTCCCAAGCTTCACTAGATGATGTGCACTTACCAACCTCTTTGATAAGCTCATTTGTCACATTCATCTTGATCATGTGAAGGGCTTTCTTTGCCCTCTTGTCATACCTCAATTGTTCTTGAGGTGCCAAAGGTCTCTCCTCCACACCTACAACAATATCCATCAACTCATTCATCTCAAGCAAAGACTCCATCCTTACTTTCCAAGTAGAATAGTTGAGGGAGGTAAGCCTATCATTGCTTTCCAACATGTAGCCTCCATTTGTAGCCATGTTGCAATGATTGATCTCTGATCTTTGACCTGTTCCAATGCACTAAGCACTCTCTTGAATCAACAAATGAAACACAAGAAGAAATCACAAAGATTTGGAACCTAAAACCTTACTTTTTCTCTCTTTTCCTCACTTTTTCCTTAATTTTAGCCACTAGTTTTATGATTTCTTGATCAAACCAAGACCAAACCTCAATATACTTGCTTTTCCCTCACTCCTAAGATTGAAATACACTCTTGAATCATTCAGCAAACTGAAAATCAGAGGGTTACATCAATTTTGAAGTTTTTTGACATGAAGAAGCAAGAAATTGAATCAAAAAACTATATGCTAGAATGGAAAACTAATAGGATCTTGTTGGATCTTGCATCTCCCTCTTTCCAAAACAATTTTTGTCTCCTTATTCTGATAAGTACAGAGGGAATTCGCCCTACTTCAATTGAAATGCATACAAATGATGTTTTGATCACAAAGATCCAATTTCTACACATAAATCAACAAGATTTTTAGCTAGAAACTTGATTGGAATGCTACAAAAGCAAACTCGCCCACAAATCTCTTCTAAATCTGGCAAAACCTGCACATTTGGCCGCCTAATGCTCTGATACCATGTGAAAAACTCAGATCCAAAAGATGCTAAAGTTTCATAAAGATCTTGGCCATGGAAGTTATGCACATCTAGATTGAAAAAATGATAGAAATTGTGATGTTAAGCATACTAAACATCAACTAAACATCAAAATCTGATCATAAGCTTCCACAAACAGAAACTTGCTGTCCCTGTCCGTACTTCAGAGCCTACAACCTGCATTTCACACGTGTGAAGCCATAGCAACAAAGAAATCACAATTCTAGTGGCTAGAATGCAAGATATGAACAAAAAAGTGAGAGAGAAGAAGATGGACCTTCAAAGAGCATAACATTCATTCAATAGAATGAAAATGAGATGTGTACATACTCGTGGAGATGGCTATTTATAGCAGCCATAGTGCCTCTTGGCCACTTGTCTTATGATAGGCTAAAATTGGGGTCCAATAGGATTCACCCATATACCTAGAAATTTGGTCAAATAGGAATGCACCAAATTATGAGCCAATAGAAGAGCTCCACACTCGACCTCCTCTAATTAATGTGACCTCAAAAGTAGTGTACACATACTTTGGGCCTCTACATACATGTATGAACCTATCTCTAACTTTTATTTGGCCATAGGCCTACAAAATCTCAAGTTAGGAAAATACTACTAGTTGACAATTTTTCACATAGGATTCATCCGAATGATGTGCAAAAGATTGGTTTTCAGACGAGATTCGGTCATTATAAATTTCTCGTGCTACCTTTTGGGTTGATGAATGCACCAGCTACATTCCAACAGATGATGAATGATCTTTTTCGTCCATATCTAGGGAAGTGTGTGGTTGTATTCTTAGATGACATTCTCATCTACAGTAAGACACTTAAGGAGCATTTGAGTCATCTTAAGACTGTCTTAGATATTCTCAGACGAGAGAAACTTTATGTTAAGGAATGTAAATGTGAATTCTTTAAGCATGAGTTATTGTACCTCAGTAAATCTATGGATTTTGTGGTTGGACTTACAAAGACCGAACATCAAAATGATTCTATTTGGGTTGTGGTGTACAGGTTGACAAAGTTAGCTACTTTTATACCAGTCAAGTCAACTGCTAAGGCTTCAGATTTAGCCCAGATCTTTGTGGAAAGATTGTTTAGGCTTTATGGAATGCCAAGTGATATAGTTAGTGATAGAGATCCTAAATTTAGTATATATTAGAATACATAAGGATTCTAAGACTATGCATACAAGGAAACATTATAACTTGTCTACCAGATATTGTGGACCGTTTCGGATTATAAAGAAAATTGGTTCTTTAGCATCTTCAGAACAAGTGTACAACTCACCCTATGTTTCATGAAGCCGTTTAAAATTAAGTTTACATGAAGGTGACATAGTTGGTTTAGAGGAAGATCTTATCCATTTGGAGGACTCATCGCTTAGTGTTCCTTTGGAACTTGAAAATGTACTCAGAACCAGAGATAAAGAATTGAGAAATCATTCTATCTCTAAGTGCTTGATTAGGTGGAAGGGACGGACTGAGGATGTTGATCATGAGAGCGGGTCGAAAGCATAAAGAAGAACTTTCTTGGTTTTCACTTCTAGAGATAGAAGTGGCTCAAGGGGGGGAGAATGCTATGTCCATGTCTTGTATAAGGGAATCAGAATAATTACTGACGTGGATAGCCGGTCACTCTAGTTGTATTTGATTATTAGTTATGCTACGTCATTCTCGACGTGGTCATATCAAGTAATTAAATATCATATGAGGGCCCAGCCTATAATTGGATATAGGAGCACTTGCATGGTGAATGACTGTTTTAATACAAGAATAGGAGGTTAATAGCTTAATATAGGTTGCATGGGGATCCTAAAAAATATTCTCTCCTCTTGGAGAAAATACATACCATGGAAACTCGCCCATCTCCCTATTGGAATTTCAGATCCTTGAGCCAGGTTTTCTCTCCTCTCTTGTATTCATTCACTGTGGCTTGGGGGTGAAAGATTAGGGTATTGACTAGGCTCTTCATGTTAGTTGGGCGGTTTATACTTGAGAAGCCATGTAAAGAAAATCTTAAGTTGGAAATTAATTAGATTAATTGTGAGTGTGATTGTTCTTTTAGTACTATTTCATTCTTGCAAAATGATTTATTTCATTTGAAAGGCACTGTCAATGGACATGAAGTTAGTATTTTAGTGGACAATGGATTTACTCATAATTTTCATTAACTCTGGTCTTGTGCAGAAACTCAGCCTAAAAATTGAAACCAGTACCATAGATATCGAGTATATCTAGCTTCAGGTGCAGAGTTGGAGATGTGAGATGTTAAAATTCCAAGACTTTTAGTTTGGATCCAAGATTATATAGAGTTAATAGATTTCCATGTTTTAGATTTAGCACGTACGGACATAATTTTAGGATACGAGTGGTTATTTAATAAGCATCTTGAGATAGATTTTGAAAAGCATGTTCTCTCTTTTCAGGAGGGTAAAGAAATAGTTACGTTATTTGGAGACAAATATGTACATCCATTTGGGATGAGCTTATTTGCGAATATAATGACAATTTTTGATTTGCAGTATGAAGCTTATTCTTTATTTGCTAAGCTAATTTTGGATTTATCTGAAATGCATCTAAGTAGTTGTGAATTGTCAAAGATTCTTAACTCTGTAGACTTATATCAGGAGCAAATTGAGAAAAATAAGATACTGTCTAAACTTAAAGATGTATTTCCGAAAGGAATATCTCATGGAATACCACCGTCCAGATTGGTAGACCATAAGATAAAGTTAATTCCAGATAGTCACCCTATCTCTAGACAACCTTATAGGTTCTCTTAGAAGGAAGAGATCGAGATTACTAAGCAAATAAAAAATTACTTAAAGATGGGTCATATTCAACCAAGTAAGTCACCTTCCTGTTCTTCTTAAATCGAAGAAAGATGGAGGCTTCAGGTTGTGTGTGGATTACAAGGGGTTGAATAAGGTAACTATTAAAAATAAATATCCTTTGCCTCGTATGAATGATCTAGTAGATCGATTATGTGGACCTATATACTCACAAAGATAGATCTTAGAACCGGATATCAATAGATTAGGATTCATCCGGATGATGTGCAAAAGATTGGTTTTCAGACGAGATTCGGTCATTATGAATTTCTCTTGCTACCTTTTGGGTTGATGAATCATCAGCTACATTCCAACAGATGATGAATGATCTTTTTCGTCCATATCTAGGGAAGTGTGTAGTTGTATTTTTAGATGACATTCTCATCTATAGTAAGACACTTAAGGAACATTTGAGTCATCTTAAGACTGTCTTAGATATTCTCAGACAAGAGAAACTTTATGTTAAGGAATCTAAATGTGAATTCTTTAAGCATGAGTTATTGTACCTCAGTAAATCTACGGATTTTGTGGTTGGACTTACAAAGACCGAAAGTCAAAATGATTCTATTTGGGTTGTGGTGGATAGGTTGACAAAGTTAGCTACCTTTATATCAGTCAGGTCAACTGCTAAGGCTTCAGATTTAGCCCAGATCTTTGTGGAAAAATTGTTTAGGCTTTATGGAATGCCAAGTGATATAGTTAGTGATAGAAATCCTAAATTTAGTATATCTTAGAATACCTAAGGATTCTAAGACTATGCGTACGGGGAAGCATTATAAATTGTCTACCAGATATTGTGGACCGTTTTGGATTACAAAGAAAATTGGTTCTTTAGCATCTTCAGAACAAGTGTACAACTCACCCTATGTTTCATGAAGCCGTTTAAAATTAAGTTTACATGAAGGTGACATAGTTGGTTCAGAGGAAGATCTTACCCATTTGGAGGACTTATCGCTTAGTGTTCCTTTGGAACCTGAAAATGTACTCAGAACCAGAGATAAAGAATTGAGAAATCGTTCTATCTCTAAGTGCTTGAGTAGGTGGAAGGGACGGACTGAGGATGATGATCATGGGAGCGGGTCGAAAGCATAAAGAAGAACTTTCCTGGTTTTCACTTCTAGAGATAGAAGTGGTTCAAGGGGGGAAGAATGCTATGTCCATGTCCTGTATAAGGGAATCAGAATAATTACTGACATGGATAGCCGGTCACTCTAGTTGTATTTTGTGAAAAATTGAAAAAGATTATCTATGTTAGATATAGGGGTCTTATATTTTTTACATCAAGCATCTAGGTGTAGGATGTTGATAGGAATAAATTTGGCATAGATGACAAATTATGCATTTCCACTTGTAATGCCACTATTGAGCCAAAATAGAGTAAGAGGCTAAACACGTGCCAATTAGAGTGTAGACAAGTGTAAAGTTGTTGTTTGATGAATTCCAAGAGGTCCAATAGGATCTAGAGGTGGAACCTTGTGAGGTCCAATAGAAAATTGAGGTGTGTTTGAATATAGTCCCATAGAATGAAGAGGTGTATGGATCAATGATCCAATAGGATCAAGAGGTGACAAAATATGGTCCAATCATAGTTAAGCATAGTGGTAGCTCGTGGACCTACTATTATCATTGTACTCCTCATTTTGAATCTAATTGATTTGGTGATGTCATGGATTTTGTGAGTTATTGGATTTCTAGCTTTCTCTCTCTACCCGAGAGCTCATGATGCATTTTCTCTCTCTACCCGAGGAGAGCAGCTTGTTTTTACTTAGATTATTTTTTGAATACTTCCCACACGTGTGAGTGAGAGTTGAAAGTGATTGAATGCATGTAGTAGTGTGTTTTTGCCATAGGATCTAAGATTGATCTTGAATCTCAATCTAGTCTTGATCTTGGTGCATCTACACACCTTAGGATATCACAAGTACATGTAGTGGACAGTCCACACGTGTGAAATTCAACATGGTATCAGAGCCTACCTAGGGTTACCATGCATTTTGATCCATCTAAGTGAAAAATTTTCATCAATCTTGAGCTAGAAGTTGTCAAGGCCCATTTTCCTAGCTATCTTGTTCAATCTTGGATCAAAAGAGATCAAAAGGACATTGATTGGGTCTGACCTGGTACTGTACGGAATCAGGTGCTCAGACACATGTGTGGAACATCCAATTTCAGTTTGAAAGTTCTCTCTCATGTTTGATCCATTTATCTTGCTTGATAGCTTGTTTTGAAGCTATTTTTGTCTAGTTTTTGTTGCAATCAGTTTCATTCCATTTGGTTGAGCCAATCAAAAGTTATAAGCTTTTGAAGAGGGTTAGGTAGGGCACCTAGACCTGGGTGGACACATTTGGTTTGGTCAAGAGATTGCTTGGTTGATCCAAAATCACAGTTGTATGCTTGCCAATCTCATCTATATGTGATCTAGGCACTGTTTTGAGATCTTAGCCATTTTGTTTCATGCAATATCATTGTATTTGAGTCAAATTTGGTTTCTTAGTGTATTTCACACATGCTAAGAGTGTTAGATCCTAACTTTGCCTATACTCCATCATTTGATGTGAAATAGATCTTGTTTTAGAGAGATTTGAGTAGCTAGTGAGAATCAATTCACAAATAGTTGCAAGATCTTTCATAGGAGGAGATAGTACTCAATTATTGGATCCTATTGAAAGTGTTTAACAACATTTATTGTTCATCATTTGAGTTTTCTTCACTTCAAATGTCTTTAATGGGTTCATCCTTGTTGGAACCAAGTGAAAGATTGACCACTTCAAATTATTCAATTTGGAAAATGAGGATTGAGTCCATCTTGATCCTTCAAGACGTGATGGACATAGTTCTTGGCCTTGAAGAAGAACCACAAGTTCTTCAAGAGGTTCAAAAATACAAAAACAGAGCTAGGATGGCTCTCCACTACATTAAGATGAATGTCTCTAATGAGATATTGAGGGAGATAGGTACTTGTACAATAGCCAAAGAAGCTTGGGATTGTCTCAAGACTATCTATGAGGCTAAGAATACCTCTAGGCTTCTCACTCTTAGGAATCAAATCTTTCAAATTAGCCAAAAGAGTGATGAGAGTGCATCTAGTTATGTTTTGAGAGTAAAATATATTCATAGAGAGCTTGCTTGCATTGGTGATTCCATCAATCAAAATGAGCTAGTTCAAGTCATTCTCAATGGCTTGAGAAGTGAATTTGATAACCTTGTCCAATCCTATGTCATTAAGGAGGAGCTACCAAGTTTGGAGGTTCTCCAAAGTGTGCTAATTTCAGAAGAATCAAGACAAGAGTACAAGCTCTTGAGGATGGACAAGCTTTCTCTCACTCATAGTGATGGCAAAGCTCTCTTTGCCAAGGATAAGCACAAAGGGAGGAGAAGAACCAACATCAACAATCCTCAAGCAAGGACAAAGTCAAATCCAAAGACAAAGATGAGGAGGAAGATGATTCCTCTAATGCTTCATCATCCAAGCTCAAGAAGAAGAAGATCAAGTGCTTTTATTGTGGCAAGAAAGGTCATTATGCCACCAATTGCTTCAAAAAGAAGAATCAACTCAAGCAAGCCAATCTTACCAATGAGAAGGAAGACACTCTTGCAAGTGATGGAGAGGGATCTCTTATGGTCTCTAGTTTCTCATCTACTCCTTTCAAGAAGGACGGCCTATGGTATATTGATAGTGGAGCCTCTTCACATATGTGTAGCTCCAAGGACTCTTTCTCTTCTATTGCACCTTATGATGGAGTCAAGAAATCAATATACACTGCAAATGATTTTGAATGTCCTATTGAAGGCATAAGAAACATTCCCTTGAAGCTTGCATCCTCTAAAGTTCTTTCTCTCTCTAGAGTTCTTAATGTACCTAAGCTTACCAAGAATCTTATTAGTGTTGGCCAATTGCTTGATAATGGCCTTGATGTAAAATTCAATGTTGATACTTGCACTATCAAGAAGAATGATGAGATACTTGCATTAGGATCTAGATTTGGTGGCATCTATAAACTAGATCCAAATGAGTATGTGAATGCTTGTAATGTTGCTCTTGTGAACAAGCTCTCTATGGAGGAATTATGGCATAGGAGGTTGGGACATCCCAACTACAAATCCATGCTCTCTATGATCAAAGAAGCCAAAGCTATTGGCTTGCCAAAGTCACTCTCCAAGAAGATCAAGCCTTGTGAGGCTTGTGCTATTGCTAAATCTCACAAAAAGCCATTTACAAGATCTTCTATCAAAAGCAAGCATCCTTTGGAGTTAATCCACTCGGATGTGCATTTCTCATCAACTACAAGCAAGGGAGGAGCCACTTGTTTTGTTACTTTCATTGATGATTACACAAGAATCACTTGGATATATCTTCTTACTTTAAAATATATGGTGTTTGATCATTTCCTTATTTTCAAAGCTTATGTAGAGAAGCAATTCTCATTCAAGATTAAAGCTCTTAGAAGTGATGGAGGTGGTGAATATATCTCCAATAAATCTCAAGATTTTTGTGAGCTTGAAGGCATTAAAAGAGAGTTTTCTTGTGCCTACTCTCCATCTGAAAATGGAGTGGCCGGGAGAAAGAATAGATCTCTATGTGAATGTTCAAAATCTATGAGAATTGAGACATCTTTGCCCAAAGATTTTTGGGGAGAAGCCATTAATTGTGCAAATTATCTTTGCAATAGGCTCCCACATATAGCTCTTGGAGGAAAGTCACCATATGAAATCTTTTTTTTGAAGAAGCCTAAGGTTGATCACCTTAGAGTTTTTGGATGCTTATGCTTTGTCCATATTCCCTTGGAAACAAGGAAGAAGGAAGATCCTAGTGCATGCAAAGGGATCATGGTTGGATACTCATCCACCAAGAAGGCCTATAGAGTCTTTATACTCTCTACTTCTCAAGTTATTGAAAGTAGAGATGTTGTCTTTCATGAAGAACAACACTCATCATTTGAAGAGGCCGAGATCAAGAAATCTATGGATGCATCATCAATTATTGATTTTGAAGACAATCATGATGTGATGGGGTCGAGATTTGAAGAAGACTCTCCTCGGATTTTTTCACCAAGAAGATCCATGAGAGATAGATCCGAGCCTAAGAGGCTCTCATATGTTGACAAAGGCAAACAAGTGGATCTTGATTCCACTAATTATGTTTTTTATGTCTCTCATGAAGAGCCAAAGAATGTACAAGAGGCACTCAATACCAAGGAGTGGTATGATGCCATGAAGCAAGAGTATGATGCATTGATCACCAACAATACTTGGGAGCTTGTGGATCCTCCATCCAACAAGCATGTGATTGGTTGCAAGTGGGTATTTTGGATCAAGTTCAATCATGATGGCACCATCAACAAGCATAAAGTAAGATTATGTGCCAAAGGATTTGCTCAAATCCATGGTCTTGATTATGAGGAGACCTTTGCACCCGTTGCAAAGATGGTGACAATAAGAATTCTTATTTCTCTTGCTTGTTTTTTCAAGTGGAAGGTGTTCCAATTAGATGTATCCAATGCTTTTTTAAATGATTATCTTGAGGAGGAGATCTATATGGAACAACCTCAAGGATTCATCAAGGATGAGTCCAAAGTGTGCTTGCTCTTCAAAAGTCTTTATGGACTCAAGCAAGAACCAAGATCATGGTATTCAAGACCTAACTCTTTTCTTATCTCACTAGGATTTACTCTTAGTGACTATGATCCTTCCATGTATCTAAAGTTTGTTGATAGCAATATTGTCATTCTTCTAATTTATGTTGATGACATTATTCTTTGTGGAAGTTGTATCAAGCTAGTTAATGAAACCAAGCTAGCACTTGGATGTGAGTTTAAAATGCAAGATCTAGGAGAGATGCATTACATCCTAGGCCTAGAAATTGATTTTTATGAAAATCATGTCTTTATATGCCAATCTAGATATGCTCACTCTATGTTAAAAAAATTCCATATGGAAAATTCTAAGAGCATAGATACTCCAATGGAGCAAATTGTAAAAGATCCTAATAAAGGTGATGAAAGATCCTTTGAGGACATCACACTTTTTAGGAGTCTTGTAGGCTCCTTGATTTGGCTTACCATTACTAGGCCCGATCTTAGTTTTTGTGTGCACAAATTGAGTCAATTTATGCAAGATCCTTAGATCCATCATTGGAAGATGGCCAAGAGGATTCTAAGATATGTATCTTCATCTTGTGATTATGGTCTACTCTATAAAAGTGAAGATCTATCCATTATTGGCTACTCGGATTCGGACTTTGCAAGTGACAAGATGGATCGAAAGTCTATTAGTGCATACACTATCTTTCTTGGATGCAATCTAATATCTTGGCTTTCCAAAAAGCAAGATACTATATTTCTCTCTTCATGTGAGGCTGAGTACAAAGCAATCACTACAACTACCAAAGAAGTGCTTTGGATCAAGAGGTTATTAATGGAGCTAAAGTGCATCAAGGAGGATGATCTACCAATGATCAAGTGTGATAACATCTCGGCCCAAGCTCTTGCCAATAATCCCATATTTCATGCAAGAAGCAAGCACATAGAAGTGGCACACCATTTTTTGAGAGAAAAGCTTATTGGAGGAGAAATCTATTTGGAGCATGTCAGCTCGTCCTCTTGTATTGCCGATCTACTCACCAAGCCTTTGAGCAAAAGTGCTTTCATCAAGCATAGATATAATCTTGGAGTTATATCAAGATCAATGCTCGAATCTTCATAGATAATCTTTTAGGAGGAGTGTGAAGAATTGAAAAAGATTATCTATGTTAGATATAGGGGTCTTATGTTTTTTACATCAAGCATCTAGGTGTAGGATGTTGATAGGAATAAATTTGGCATAGATGGCAAATTATGCATTTCCACTTGTAATGCCACTATTGAGCCAAAATAGAGTAAGAGGCTAAACACGTGCCAATTAGAGTGCAGACAAGTGTAAAGTTTTTGTTTGATGAATTCCAAGAGGTCGAATAGGATTTAGAGGTTGAACCTTGTGAGGTCCAATAGGAAATTGAGGTGTGCTTGAATATAGTCCAATAGAATTAAGAGGTGCATGGATCAATGATCCAATAGGATCAAGAGGTGACAAAATATGGTCCAATCATAATTAAGCATAGTGGTAGCTCGTGGACCTACTAGTATCATTGTACTCCTCATTTTGAATCTAATTGATTTGGTGATTTCATGGATTTTGTGAGTTATTGGATTTCTAGCTTTCTCTCTCTACCCGAGAGCTCATGATGCATTTTCTCTCTCTACTCGAGGAGAGTAGCTTGTTTTTACTTAGACTATATTTTGAATACTTCCCACACGTGTGAGTGAGAGTTGGAAGTGATTGAATGCATGTAGTAGTGTGTTTTTGCCATAGGATCTAAGATTGATCTTGAATCTCAATCTAGTCTTGATCTTGGTGCATCTACACACCTTAGGAGATCACAAGTACATGTAATGGATAGTCCACACGTGTGAAATTCAACATATTTGATTATTAGTTATGTACGTTATTCTCGACGTGGTCGTATCAAGTAATTAAAAATCATATGAGAATAGGAGGTTAATAACTTAATATAGGTTGCATGGGGATCCTGAAAAATATTCTCTCCTCTTGGAGAAAATACATACCATGGAAACTCACCCATCTCCCTATTGGAATTTTAGATCCTTGAGCCAGGTTTTCTCTCCTCTCTTGTATTCATTCACTGTGGCTTGGGGCTCTTGTATTCATTCACTGTGGCTTGGGGGTGAAAGGTTAGGGTATTGACTAGGCTCTTCATGTTAGTTGGGTGGTTTATGCTTCACAGGTGTCCTTTTGGTTTGCATGTGATAGGATTCTTAAAGATCTTCTCTTGGCCTTATGCACACTGCTTAGTTTTTAGAACTGCTTCCCTACGCGGAGTGCGAAACTTGTATAGTCTGTTTTTTTTGGACATTGATCTGAACTGGCCTGGAGTTGCCTACTTTACTTTTTGTATCTATACATTTGTGAAAATATACTAGTATCTTTACAGCTAATATATACATTCATATATATATATCTATATATATATTTAAACTTATGTATAGTTTTGCGCATGTGTATGGGTGCACCCATGCATCCTCCTGCCATCACCCATGCATGAGCTTTTTCTAACTAAAAAACTTGGGGAGGAGGATGCATGTATGGGGAATGTGCATATTCCCATACATTTGCACATATTGTGTGCATTGAGGGGTGGACCCCAAAAAGATTCCTCACCTCCTCCCTCCCACTTACTAAATTCAAATACTTAAAGTTTGAAGTTAAGGTTTTATTTTATTCACACACTTCAATGTGCTTCAAACTTTAGCCAATAATCTTTATTACTTGGCTTTCTTATTTATTTTAAATTATTATTGTTTTACCCATAAATCATAAACATAAAGTCTTCTTGACTACCTTAAACTGATTTTTTTTTTTTCAATCCTTCAAATTCCTATCTTGGCCCGCCATTTTCAGGAATGTTTAACCACAAGCCCAAACTCACTAGCTTTAACTCCTAAATCGTTACCCACAAGCTTTTATCCATGGGCCAAAAAATGCACAATTAAAAAAAAAGGAGGGGATGGAGTGAGGGGAGTAAAAGAGACAATAAAAAGAGAAAAATAGGGGGGGGAGGGGGGATTTGGAACACATCACACGTGTGTGTGTGTGTGTGTGTGTGTGTGTGTGTGTGTGTGTGTGTCCACGCATGCATGTGTGTGTGTGTGTACGCCTATGTGTGTGTGAATGTGCACGTGTTCGTTGTGTGTGTGTGACCTACGACACAACGAATGCGTGTGTGTGCGCGCACGTGCGCGTGCGCGCGCGCACACACACACATCTCCATATAAAAAACCTTTTGTGGATATATATTGTATGAAGTATAGAGTATAGAGTCATTTTTTCTCCTTCTCTCTTTCCCATGGGCCCCACTTCTCTCTCTCTCTCTCTCTCTCTCCACAGGCCGATCAACCACCCATAGAGGGAGGGAGGTCTCTCGATGCCCCTAAAAAAAATGAAGAAGGCTAAAATGTGTGTGTGTGTATAGATATATAAACAAGGGGGTGCCTCCATTCCATTAAAAGTAAATATATCAATATTTACTCCCTCCCCACGCACGCACACACACACACACACATACACGTTTTCTTAAATGTAAACCTCTCATAGAAAAATATGAATGTAAATCCACTTAAAAATGTGAACCCCCGCTCTCCATAAAACAAAAAAAGTGAAGGGATTTTTTGGCTCCCCATAAATTAAGTTTTTTTTTTTTTTAAAAGGAGACAAAAAAATGTCCATATCAAGAAAGAAATTCTCCTCATCAAAAAGGTCCCCATCATAAAAAAAAAAAAACTAAGGCTTTTAAGGGCAAGAGCATATCTTTTTTTAACACTCCCTCGTCCTTTTTTGTCACATGACAAAACCCACCCATCTCCCCCGAGCACTTAAACCATCGGCCTCTTGCCCAAACAACTTGCTTTTAACTATTAGGGAACACACCCGCACTCCGCCCATCCCATATGTTCTCCCCTTCTCCTGTCAATCCACCTAAAAAAACATCATCGATGAGCAAAACGGCACTAAGATTTATTATATGGCTTTCATATTTATTTTGAATTACCAAAATTTTACTTATAGATCATGAACAGAAAGTTTTACCCAAAGTTCTTTTCTCCGTCTAGCATCCATGCTCTATTGAAGAACATATTTGCTAATCCCATCCTTGCAACGACTGTGGGAAATAGCAGAAGTTGAATATCTAAAACTAGACATTTTTTTATTTATTCAAATTGAAATGAAAATTTGACACGAAGTTTTCCTTTGTTCTTACCTCTAGGGTTCTTTCTTTTTCTTTCTTCCCAACTCTGTAGTTTTTTATTCTCTTGATGTACAAGTTTGCTTGTTCAATATGTCCCATCCTTTCCTCTTGCTCCTGTAATACCTTGCCATGAATGGATGTGACAATCTACCTCTGAAATCCTAACACATGCGATCTTTTGGTTTTGATCCAATCCCGTTTCTCATTTGAAATTTGCTTTTGGTAACCTTGGTCGAACTATTACATCACCTCAAGTATTGTCATCTTTGAGAGCTATAAAATGCATTCATATGCTGGAAGGTCGAATGAATGGTGTTCATTTTTTAATTGCACACTATTTTAGGGCTCACCAAGAACTGGGCATCTTGAATCATTGAGATTAGTGTCTCCAAGAGACTTCAATCCCTTTTTTCATCACTGGTATCTAACTTTATCCATACTTGCAACAACCTGCTTGGTGTGCTAATAAAGTCGGTCGTTTATTTTTTGGCATTTTCAAGAAGTGGTCCAGTATTGCAACGGGCTCCGTCATGCATGTCGTCTGTTCCATCTAGTGCTGCACGTCGAGACGAGCCCGCATCAACAAATCGGGCTCCAAGCAGTTCGATATACACAGAGAAATGCACATGCGCACTCATACACACATGCACACACCATCGGCCACATAAATCACACATGTACACACACACACACACACACACACACACACACACACACACACACACACACACACACACACACACCATTGACCACATAAATCACACACCATCAAACACAAATCATACACACAAATCCACATACACAGATAACACATGCACTCATGTACATACACACACATACATCAGCCACCCGTCGACGACCATCGGCCGTCCATTGCCCGTCAACGACGAGCACTCTTTACTAGTATATATATATATATATATATATATATATATATATATATATATACATTCTAGTTGGTTGTGCCCGTTGATGATGGGCAATGGACACTTATATGTTTATATATTTTTGGAGGATTTATTTTTACACCATTTTTGTAAAACCTATTTAGTTTTTCCGTTTGCAAATGCGTTGCCGGCAAAGCGTGAGATTCTTGCGGACAAAAGCGTGACATTTTTTATGGCACCTCACACATTCTCTCTCTAAAATAGTTTTATAGTATGTATATATATATATATATATATATATATATATATATATACTAGTTGGTTGTGCCCGTCGATGACGGACAATGGGCACTTACTCACAAAAAGTGTTTATATATTTTTGGAGGCTGTATTTAGCTTTTCCATCTGCAAATGGGTGACATGTTTTGCAGGCAAAGCATGACATTTTTTACGACACCTCACACATTCTCTCTCTCAAATAGTTTTATTCTATACTAGTTGGTTCTGCCCATTGATGACAGGCAATGGGCACTTACCCACAAAAAGTGTAAATTTTTTTTCCTTGGATCGTGCTTTTGTTTCTTGTAATTTCTGCGCTCTTTGTGTTTGAGTACGATAAGTACTGGATGGATGCTTTAGCTTGGTAAAGAAAGCATCAATTGGATTTGTTGTCCGAGAGATTGGATTTGCTGTCTGAGAGATCGTGGTGTGAAGAATGATACCTTTTGAGTGAAGTGTCATTCTTCGTTGTACTGCTAGCGTTAGAGAAGGCTCATAGTACATACTTCGTTCGTAGATGCTGTGGTGCTCAGCAAGCATAAATTGTTTGAATTTCGAAGTCAAGCAACTATGCAATCAACCAGTGAGCGCAATTTGTTTCGTTTGTGAAGCGTAGACAGTTTCAGTCTGATCATCTTCGCGTCTCTCGTTGTTGCTCAGAACATTTTGAGCCCCCTTTTGGAAAAAAAGAGCTCATTCAAGTATAAGTATCTATGTAAAGTTCAGGAAGGGCATCAGGTTCGCGGTCAGGGGGAGTCCTTGTAATTAAAGTTCTAATTAGATCTACAAGCATGTCGAAGCTCCTCAAGTACTTTTTGGCACGATCCTCCAAAGAAACGTCAAATTCCTATTCAATTTCATCCGCAATCCCGCCTTCCTCGAAGTCTGTATCACAATCAAAGTCATTCAAGCAAGTATCAAGGAACCACGTACCAACGATTTCCTCTAAGGCGGTTACCAGCAACAACTAGCGGCTCTTCGTATTTCTGATCAGCATGAAATTGTTGTTGATTTTCCATCATCTTCTCAATCAAATTGTAGTTGTAGGATTCTAAATGAATATGAGATGATATTTTCAAATAAAGATATCATCATTTACAAACATGGTGACCAAAAACAAAATGATTATTTTAAAATTAGATATGTAAAATGGTTAACATATATAAATTGATGCATTAAACAACAATTTAACTTTGTGAAAACATATTATGACAATGCTAGTAAAAAAATTTATTGGATTATTTTTTATGTATTTGAATTTATACATACGGAAAATGAAATGCCAAGCATAGCATATTCAAAAAATTAAAATATAAACAATGATTTTTTAAAAACATATCAAATGGCATTCTCAATTCTCACATTGTAGAACTCTAGTAAGGCTTTACGTAGATCTATAGATTGCCAACGTGAGTAGAAAACAACTTCCAAAGAGCAGTTGTACATTCTACAAAAAAATTGCATAAATGAATGAATCTCAATGTATTCAAGTAGAGATTTATCATTTGGAAAATTCATCATCTAAAATCCATGAGAAAATGTTTCTATAGGATCATCTTCAATAGTCTTTTTTTTACCCTTTGTAATGCTTCCAAGATTAGCCATATACTGACTTAATAAACTAACAACACCATTGTGTATCAAATGGGTAATGTTGTTGATTACTCAAAAAAGATTCTCGTTAATATTTGGTGCTTTTATAGCCATTTTATAAAATGCCCATTAGTTTTTTATCCTCAAATTTTTTTACAATTGAAATATACTAAGATCTTATATTTTATGAAAATTTGTACCTAGAATAAAAATTTAGAAGCGATTTATACACATCCAAAAATTTTATTATATTTTGAAACAACGTTATAACACAAAATTCATTAAAAATAAACTAAGATTTAAAAGTCTTACAAGTAAAAAATTTACAATCCAAAACAAACAGATTTAAAAAATGTTTACAATACATTCTTTTTAGGTAAAATAATATTTTATAATAGATTGTCTTTTTTTTGTGTTTTCTCATATTTAAACTACTAACTAAAAATTGTCTTTCATTTGGATAATGTCAAATCCATATTGTAAATAGAAGGTAAAACCTTATGTGTGATATCATCCAAACAATGAGCAATGATGAGAAAAATCATTAGTTGGAATTTTATAAAGATTATTTTTATATGTCGAGAGTAAGAAAAATCCAATAACTATTTCAATCTACTATATCATAATCTTTTATAATAAAAAAACACATACAATGACAAGAAAACAATATCCTTGAGAAAGATATAAATAAAATGTGTTTGGGAACTCGCAAATCTCGCATATGTATTTGGACACTTGCAAATCTCGTCAAAGATAGATCAATTTTACATATCAATCTTTAAAAAAAAATATATTCTTGAAATGATTGCAAACTCAAATTTTCAATAAGTATCAATATTTAAGATTTGATACGTAAAATAAGATTATATTTTTTCATTAGAAAGCCTCCCTTGATACGTGAAATCGATACCGCGTTATGTTGATGGTGATGGTACTTTGATCTAGAGGGTTTTTGAAACTGAATGCTCCAATAGCTGATGGCAAATTGGCTAGCCTTGAGGAGCTGAAAGATGTCTTCCATGTTTTTGATACTAACCAGAATGGTCAATTTCTATAGAGGAACTCCATCATGTGTTGTTAAGTTTGGAGGACTCTGGGTTAACGGTAGAAGATTGTCGTCAGATGATTGGGAGAGTTGATTCTAACAAAGATGGTTTTGTCATTTTTGAGGAGTTCAAGAACATGATGACGATTCCATAGAAAAAGTTCTTAGGTTCCATATTACAAAGTTGTTGCCTCAACATTTTCTGCTTTCAAATCTCTTTCACGAGAACGTGCTAATGGATGGATTTAGTCCAAAATTCAATGTGACAAGTGTGAGAAACAACAATTATTAGAGATTAATAACTTCAGAGGTCTTGCTATGAGTTATAGAGATGGCCTCTTCTGAGCGTTTCAGTTGGGGAAGCTAAAACCACTTGTTTTTATTAGATTTATGCCAGGGCACTTGTTAGTGGTGACATCCACCAATCTATAGTATATAGAAATAGAACTGTTTTGCTGGACTAATTATGGATTAGTCACCACCAATGTAATGTCATTATTAAATATAGTGAGTATAATAGAGCCACTTTGGATCTTGAAAATGTTTTGTTCATTATTGCCTTTGATTTTTCATTTCCATGTGAAACCCGCTCCATATAATTATATGAAAGCAAGAGTCGCATGGAGCAATCAAAGAAGATGTTTATGATTCATGAATGCCGCTGCAGAGAGACACAAAAGACAACAAGAGTTAACGTGCAAGCTAAGCGTGAATGCGTAGGGCAAAAACCTGAGATAGCTTTGGTGATCGAATATGTAACTATCACAACCATAACTCCTAGCATGATAGGTGTGAGTGGTAGGACTAGATTAATTACGAGATGTATACTGCTACATTAAAATATGCTCCAATGGGTTTTTGATGACAAATGATGCATGAACAATGACATGACTATGTTACTATGTGCTTGCACTGAAAATGGAAAGGTAATAATATCTTCAGAGGGAGGTGCGGGGTGAATGCTCTTCACCATTGGGAAGGGTTTTTTATCACAGGGCGGTGAACCGAGAAAGAAGGCCCTTCCCATGCCGCAATGGTCCAGGAGGTAGACCTTCATCAATGTGAAGATTGCTTTTACTTGTTTTGAATTTTGTTTTGCTGTAAAACAAAAATTCAAATGCAGCTTTCAGGTAGAAGGTGCACGTAAGCAAAGGTAAAAAATTTACATCCACCTTCCAAATGTGAATGGTGCATGTTAATTTTTTTTTAAAAAACAGGAGGTGTGCGCACCCATTCTGCGTAGGGAGGTGCGTCTCTTTTCTTCACAAAGATTTGAAAACTGATTTTACATCATACCAAGCTTGATATATGTATTACAAAGAGAATTTCAATTCTCAATGTTAGTAGATACTAGATACTTATAGTTTTTTTTTTCAAAACTTTGGTAATTATTCTTGTTTAAATCTCAATCACTATTCTTATTTAATTTTTCCAAACTATGGCTCGTGTTCTAGCCAAAATTAGGGAAAAGTGACATGGTTCAATAATGTAGCCTGCAATTTTTTTAGATATAGATTTCATGGATATTCTGAAGGATGATGACTTTTTAAAAATTTATAACTTATAGAAGATTTTCTGGCTAGTATAATATACTTAAGATTCTCATCTGAAGCTTAATATGAATATATAATATGCATGTCACTCATCTCAATATTAATTAAAAATATCATATTAACATGGCTAAATACCATAGACAGCTTTACATATCTATATTTATTTATTTAGAACACGCTTCACCATGAAATTTCTTGTTGGGGTGGAACTAGATGTTTTGAAATTTTTCAATTATGATAGATACATTTCTATTAAATTTAGTTGTTTAGTTGGTACAACAACAACATGTCTATTGTCTAGTTATACAAAAGCAACATGTCTTTTTAAACAACACATCTGCATGTGGTACTACATCCGCTAAACAAATCTAACACCCAATCTATCGGGTCATTGTGAGAAAAAATTTCAATTAAATGACTTATTAGTTGTGATTGGCCATAGAACTGGTCATGGGATCATTTAGGTTTTTTGTAACCATTGAAAATATATAGTAAAATTCCAAAAGAAATTTGGTCATTGATGTTGTGATGTAGAATCAAACATTTTGTCATCAACAAAATAATAAACAATTATTACATATTTCATCTCATTACATAACCTCGCTCCACCAACATTTCAACTATTTGATTTATACTTGAGAATAAAGAATTCAAAACATTGATTATTTAAAAAAATTAGTAAAACAACAAAATCTGAAGTCTATGCCAAGCATAGCGTATCATACAAATTAAAATAAAATTAATGATTTTTTAAAAACATATCAAATGGCATTCTCAATTCTCACATTGTAGACCTCTAGTAAGGCTTTATGTAGATCTATAGATTGCCGATTTCAGTAAAAAACAACCTCCAAAGAGGAATTGTACATTCTATAAATTTTTTGCATAAATGACAGAATCTCAATGTATTTAAGTAGAGATTCATTATTTAGAAAATTCATCATCTGAAAATTTATGAGGAATATCAACGATGTAAAAAGTGAATGCTTATTTTATTTTAAAATTCGGAGATCTCCTTATAATCTTCTTTGTCAATGATGTAGAAAATTGACTTTGGAATAAATGTTTCAACAATCACTTTTTCACCCTTTATCATTCTTTCTCTATCTCTCATCTCTTTGTTTTCATAATGCGTCATTTAAATTATTCAAGAAGGACTATTTAGTTTGTCTGCAACACTCTGAAAAAAAGACTATGCTTAACATGGAATGAAAAAATAGATTACTTACAATGTAGAAAATATTCAACATTTTAAATTTCAATTGGAAGAAGCTATGCTGAGCATAGAAGGAAATCCATACCACATCTTTGAAAAACTAGAAAATAAAAATAATGTTTCAGCTTTTGAGCTTAGAAGATAGAGCCTTTAGCATTCTTCAAAATTTTGGTAATTCATGCCCATGCCCATGGCCTTTTGAACTTTAAAAAACAATTGATGTCTGAAATTTCATTACAACTTAATTTTATTTATCTATTTACAATATGAACTTTTTTCTAATATTTAATATAAAAAAGCTAAGTCTTACATTTGAAAATTCTTTTCCATTTCATCTGACAAGAACTCCTCACCTACAACTTTGAGAGAAATAGTGACAACCATAAAATTCATGTCTTATATGCTTTTCCACTCAATAATATCCATATCAACAACAATGGACTTTAGTATTAAAGAGGCATAGGCTAGTTATTTTATTCAATTTTCTCAGTACAAGTGATCTTTAATCTCAATTTTTTTTCACTTTTTAAAATCTTTATCAACAAGACCACATAGAATAAAACTTAACATTTAAATTAACTTCAAAATAAAATAACCATACCAAATATAATAAATTCAAAAAAAATAACAAAGAAAAATCAACAACCTAGATATTAGAAGATTTGGACATCAAAATCTATGTTAGACAAATAAATAAAGAAATTCTTGGCAAATTGAAATAATTATCAATTTTTTGTGAAAAATGAGCCAAAGCTAGCTTGGCTATTTTGTATTTTCTTGTTTATGAGTAAATCCCACATGTGTGGAGCATGTTCCCACATGTGGCAAAAAGTCAAATAGTCATGTTGAGTTAGGTGTACTTAAAGTTTTATAGACACCTAAGTAGGTGATAGGGCCATTTTTGGCATTAGAGGCAAAATAGGCAAGTACACATCTCAAAGCATGACTACGCCTAAAGTAAGTTGTGATCTAGCTCGAGTCAAGTTAGGCATATGACATTTGGTGTGTGACATGTCGTTGGCATGAGAGTTAGGGTCCAATCAAAAGAAAGATATTCATCAATTTGTCCCAATCAAGTTTGAGGGCTCATATGTCACTCAACCAATAGGGTTTAGAGGAGGAAAAAAAGGGTTCCAATCATGTTTCACTCCCCTTCACATTAGATTACTACTTATATGTGCTTTACATCCATTCTATGTAAGTTTTTGGAATTACAAGATTTCTACACTATTTTGAGTCAAATTGGTTTTCTCTCTCTACTTGAGTTTTCTTGATTGGATTCTCTCTCTACCCGAGAGGAGGGCATTTTCATACTTAGTTTGTTGTTTTACAAGTATCCACACTCGCATGTAGTGATGTGCTCTTGCCTTAGATTTATGGAATAGATCTTGGTTTTCAATCTATGTGTGATCTATGTGCACTCACAAAGTCTTAGGACATCAATAACACTCTTTTGGGCACTCCCACATGTGTGAAATTCAACATGGTATCAGAGCTAGCCTAAGATATCCATGCATATGTCAAGTTTGATGTGAAAATTTGCCTTGCATTTCTATCATTCATTCATTTACTCTTTTGTAGAGTAGTAGACAAAAGTAGAGTACTTTTTACTATGTCCTTTGTTTGTACTACGGAATGGAATATAGTTTACTGTCACTGGCAGACTTGAATCAAATTTGTGATTTGCCAGCCTTATGTATGTAGACTATATTTTCCACAAGAAATGGAAGCAGTGGGTGATAATCAGTCTTTGGTTTTCAAGAACGTTATACTGCATTTCTAATTTCTGTTAAATGAATCACAACAATTGTTATTATTGTCTAATTTGATTGATCCTAGGAAAACCATGGTAAGTTTGTAGAATGATGCATAGATTTATACTTAGAAATGAATCCAAAAATTAATCAAACTATGCTGCGTTTGGAACTTCTTTATCAGAATAAGTGAGTAGCAAGTTTATGAAGACTGTTGACGGTCAACATAGCCCATTGTAAGTTGTTCACAGATTCCACCTGAATCTGTGAACATGATTCTTTTTCGTTCTTATTCTCTATTACTTCCGTTGGTTACAATTCTTTACAGTTCAATCTTCTTGTTAGAACAGTTTCCAAGTAGAAGCGTTTCTCAGATTACAACGTGTATTCCCAGCCTGTTAGTGGGGAGAAATAGTTACGTTACTCAGCTACATACATTTACAAGCCATGCAACCAGTCCTAACTCAACATAGATCAACATTCTGAATCAGAGAGCAAATCTAAGCATCGTAGCAAGCCAAGGATAAAAAAACACCCATTTCTTGATGTTTGGAATACCCAAGAACAATCAAGGACGTCGTCGTCTGGTTTCGGACGAGATTTGACGTGTCGGTTCGTGGAGTTTTGAGTTTGGAACCTCCGGTCGAGATTGGAATGGTTGCTCCGGTTGAGATCTGATAAAATACTCCGGTCGAGATCTAATCAGAACACTTTGGTCGAGATCCAACAGGACGCTCCAGTTGAGATCCAATAGGACGCGCCAATCGAGATCCAACAGGACGCTCCGGTCGAGATTTGATAGGATGCTCCGATTGAGATTTGACGAAAATGCTCGGATTGAGATTTGATAGAAACGCTCCGGTTGAGATTTGACAGAACACTCCGGTCGAGATTTGACAGAACGCTTTGGTCGAGATTTGACAGAAACGTATCGGTTGAAATCTGACAGAAATCCATCGGTTGAGATCTGAGAGAAACCCATCGGTTGAGATTTGACAGTATCTCAATGAATGATTGTATGCTTCATTAGGAATATTGAAATACCAGACAGAGAGAAATGATTATGGGCCTAAAGTGGGATAAATCTTTTTCAGATGGTGTAGTCGATCATTTTTGACTTAGAACATTCATGACAAATGTGTATTTATAGAAAAAAAAAATGCATAGAAAGTAAATAAGTGCAAGTATGAATTATAAACAAGAATAGAGGTTAAAAGTAGGCATGCAAAAGAGAATGACAAGCAAGGAAATAAGAAATAAAAATTTAAAAATATAGAATATATACCAAGAAAAAGTGTGAAATTGGGTCAACAAAAAACAACTCCTCGTAATACCGCCGTAGACAACCACCGTTGACGACAATGTCTAGGAGTATTCTGTCAAGTGTTTATAGTTGGATTGCACCATTAGGAAAGATTTTATTGATAATATATGGTCCCTCACTTCAGAATTTCAATTTGCTGGGCTGCTTTTTTGATGTATAAAGAAGCACATGGTCACCTAAGTGTAAATCCTTGTTTCGCAAGTGACGGTCGTGGCAGGCCTTTTGACGTCTTTTGTTAACTAGTTGTGCGTGGTAAGATATGAGTCTTGTCTCTCATAACTGGGCTAACGTAAATAGCTTGGTATTGACTTGTTGCTCAATTGTAGCTTTTTCACAGAGATCTGTAGAGAAGGCTTCCATGATTCTTAGAGAAGGGACTAAGAATTTGACAGACATTACCGCCTCTTGACCATACACTAGATGGAATGGGGTAACCCATCAAGTGGCTTTCTTCGGGGTGGTGCAGTAAGCCCAGATAGCTGAGAAAAGTTTCATTTCCCAATCAGAGCGACTAGTTTCAACTATTTTCGTCAATATCTTACATATCGTCTTGTAAGTTGATTCGGCTTGGCCATTACATCTAGGATAGTATGGTGTACTCTTTCGGTGAACTACAAGGCAATGGAGTAGCAAATCATCAATGACAGTATTTAAAAAGTGCGTGCCGCGATCACTAACTAGCTCTATGGGACAACCAAAACATGTAATAATGTTCTCATAAAGAAAATGAGCTATAGTCTTTGCATTGGTGTCCTTTGTTGCCTGAGCCTCAACCCACTTAGTGGCATAATCTGTGGCTATTCGGATATAACAGAGTTGGGTATGTCTCGCTGCTGGACTGATTGGTCCAACAAAGTCAATTCTCCACTTATGAAAGGCTTCGTCTTCTATAATGGGAGTTAAATGTGTGAAGTCTGCTTTTGTATTTTTCTTGGCTCGTTGACAGACATCACATGTTTTAATGACAACAAGTGTGTCCTTAAATAAGGATGGCCACCACAAGCCTGCTCGAAGGATAATTTTTGTTGTCGCTTCAGCAGAGAAGTGACCGCCACCAATGCCCTCATGAGCCTGAGATATGATAGGCCATATCTCAGATTCATAAGCACATCGTCGGATGATCCCCTCTATGAGATCATATTTACATTTTACACTAGAAAGGACAATAGCAAGAAGAGCCTCTGCCCTGACGGATCTTTTTGCTGCAGCCTCACACCAAGAGGGGCATTTGTGACACATATCATCAATACAAACAATTTCTATTTGATATCTTGAGAATGCATCAACTTGTGATAGGTTGACAACATACTCTTCACACAGATGTTCATAGATGTCTTTTCTCATGTTCCATCTATTTTTTGTAAGGTCACAATATTCTTTCAAAGATTTTATATTTGGAGAAAAATTTGACAAATCTTTTTTGCCAAATACTATCCAACCTTCTAACATCTCATCAAAAAAGAATTTCCATCTCTGCTTCGGTCAGACCTTGCATCGGGCAAAGAAGGAAGACTATAATGAATCAAAGCTCATTCTTTTTTTGCGGTTTTACCTCCACTTTTGCATTTCGCAATGCCCCTGACACCCACTTTTTCATAAGGCTCATCCAATTTTTCCATACCTTATCATGTTACATCAATAATGCATAGCATTCCTTTGGATCCTTTCGTCTCATTACGTCTTCTAGCATAGATTTATAGGCTTGTAAAATTATGTAAAATTATGTCAGAAAAATGTGCCAAAACAGATTCAACAAAGGACTATAAAATTTAAAGAAAAAACATACCTTCCATTTATCGTCTCCTCGACCACCTCCAATAGGCCTTGAGGGGAACCCACAAAATTTCCATTGCAATATAGCTTGATGCAACAACTCTGGCAATGATCTTTTCAACTTATATTCATCGTTGAGTTCATTCATCTGTGATATTTGCATGCACTCAACGGGGGTTACCTTGCGACTCAAGATGCAAGCACTTCCTTGCTGATACTGTTGTCGCAACATTGCCACATCAAGGAGGCTCTCATTGTCAAGAATAGCAAGCAAATGTTTGGCCGCTTGTATAGTATGGTGGCCATCAATTATGTAGAATCATATTTTGGATGCCTTTTGTTTCAAGATCTTTTTGTCAGTGACCTCCACTAAGAGTTTGGTTGTCTCATGGTATGGTAAAACATTTGCGGGGGGAAGTTTTACGCCAACCGTGCTGAATAGGGAGTGGTGCAAAGAATCACAATACTCTCGATTGAAAGGGCGACAATTGTATTGAGCTGGTGGCAGATTGCAACGAGTAACATCGATCATGATCTATGTCTGAATGCCCAATGGATATATCTTTTTGAACACCTTCAATCGGATGTTTGTTTTTGCAAGTGTCTCCTCCTCACAAGCATTTTTTAAGCCCCTTGCTCCTCTTTGAAATAGCTTCAATAATAGTTTCCTTTGTTTCCTCCACCTTCTTCACCCTTCGTCTTTTTGGAACTAATGATTCAGGGTCCCTTTCTTGCAACATAGATATGTCCAGGACGACTGTTTGCAAAAAATTGTATTTGCATGTAGATTTGGGACTTTCTCCGCTTCTGGGAGGTTTGCAGGTTCTTGTGTCAACTCCTTTGCTAGTTCTTGGCCGCTAGCATGTTTTTGCTTCACTTGTTTGCTTGGGGCATACACCTTTGTGTCTCGAATTTAAACCTTCACCTTTGGAAACCCTTCCAAAATCCCTTTATGGGTCACCTCAAATTCCTTTTCACCTTTTGCAATCCACTTTAAGCTTAAACATCAAGAAAGAAATCTAACCCTAAGGAAAGCTACTATCTTATGTATAGATAGTCACTAGATTGCTTTGGAGGTATCCAAGGCAGATATTCTAGCCAAGATAAATAATTTTGAACTAAGCCAAACTGGTATCTAAGACAGGTAGTGATTGTCTCATTAAGTTGCTTTGAGGTGTCCTGGGTAGATAGGGTGTCTCAGATGGGGTTTCGAGCATTGCTCTATTTAGGGTGTCCTGGGTAGATAGCGTGTGTTCAACGAAGTTTTGAGCATTGCTCTAGTTAGTTGCTGAATTTTATATTTACTTTTTTCTGAAATAGCTTTGCTGTATGGCTTGAACTCGAGTTAGTTGAATATTTTTAACAATGAAATCCCCATGTGTTCAAATTAAAAGTGTCTATAGTTGGAAACTGTCCAAACTATATGATATCAAACTGTCCAAACTGTGGCTAACTCGAGAAGTGCTCGAGTAGGAGAGCCCTAAGCTTCCAAATAATAAACAACAATTATATTCAATATGTAGAAATTTTAGAAAAGTGTGCATAGATAGAAAGTGTCCAAACTTTTTGCTATCAAACTTGAGCACTGCTCTGGTTAGATACACATTTTGACCATACTGTAGCTGACCAAAGCTTTGTTTTTACATTGTGCTGAAATTTGGTCTAGGAAAAGTATTCAATAGAGGGCAAGAATTTGCTCAAACTCGAGCAGTGCTCGTAGGAAGCCAACAAACTCCCAAATGATAAGCAACAATTACACTCAATAGATTACATTCATTTAATTCCCATATATTCACAATAAAAGTGTTTACAGATAGAAAGTGTCCAAACTGTATGGTATCTAACTCGAGCACTACCCAAGTAGGAGAACCATAAGCTCCCAAAAGCAACAATTACATTAAGTGAGCATTGCTCTAGTTAATTGCTGAATTTAATACTTACTTTCTTCTGAAATAGCTTTGTAGTATGGCTCTAACTCAAGCATTGCTTGAGTTAGCTGCATATTTTCAACAATGAAATCCGCATGTGTTCAAACTAAACGTGCTTAAAGATGGAAAATGTCCAAACTGTATGGTATCAAACTTTCCAAACTGTGCTAACTCAAGTAGTGCTCGAGTAGGAGAGCCCTAAGCTTCCAAATAATAAAAAACAATTACATTCAGTACAGATAAGGTTTAGAAAACACTTATTCATTCAATTGAGGTGTTTACACGTAGAAAGTGTCCAAGTTTGTTCGAGTAGGAGAACCCTAAACTCCCAAATGATATATAGTAATTACATTCAGTGCAAGAATGCTCAAAATCTCCAAGACAGATTCAAAGGATGTCTAGTTGAATATTGATAGAACCTTGGCACAAGGCACAAACTCGAGCATTGCTTGATTTAATTGCTGAAATTTATATTTATTTTCTTTTGAAATCGCTTTGTGGTATGGCTCTAACTCAAGCATTGCTCGAGTTTGGTGCATATTTTCAACAATGAAATCACCATGAGTTCACACTAAAAGTGTTTACAGATGGAAAGTGTCCAAAGTGTATGGTATCGAACTGTCCAAAATGTGGCTGACTAGAGCAAAGCTCGAGTAGGTGAGCCCTAAATTTCCAAATAATAAACATCAATTACAGTCGGCACAAAGAAGTTTTATAAAACATTTATTCATTAAATTGAGGTGTTTACACATAGAAAGTGTCCAAACTGTGTAGTATCTAACTCGAGCACTGCTCTTAAGCATTGCTCAAGTTAGTTGAATATTTTTAACAATGAAATCCCCACGTGTTCACACTAAAAGTGTTTACAGTTGGAAACTGTCCAAACTGTATGGTATCAAACTGTCCAAACTGTTGCTAACTCGAGAAGTGCTCGAGTAGGAGAGCCCTAAGCTTCCAAATAATAAACAACAATCATATTCATGATAGAGAAGTTTTAGAAAAGTGTTCATATAAAGCAAGTGTCCAAACTGTATGGTATCTAACTCGAGCACTACTCGAGTAGGAGAACCATAAGCTCCCAAATAATAAGCAACAATAACATTCAATGAGCATTGCTCTAGTTAATTGCTGAATTTTATACTTATTTTCTTCTGAAATAACTTTGTAGTATGGCTCTAACTCGAGCATTTCTCGAGTTAGCTATATATTTTCAACAATGAAATCCGCATGTGTTCATACAAAAAGTGCTTACAAATGGAAAATGGCCAAACTATATGGTATCGAACTATCCAAACTATGGCTAACTCGAGCATTGCTCAAGTAGGAGAGCCCTAAGCTTCCAAATAATAAACAGAAATTACATTCAGTACAGAGAAGTTTTAGAAACATTTATTCATTCAATTGAGGTGTTTACACATAGAAAGTGTCCAAGCTGTGTTCGAGTAGGAGAATCTTTAACTCACAAATGATACGTAGTAATTACATTCAGTAGCAAAAAAAATCTCCAAGATAGATTCAAAGGATGTCTAGTTGAATATTGATGGAACCTTGGCACAAGGCACAAACTTGAGCATTGTTTGATTTAATTGCTGAAATTTATATTTACTTTCTTTTGAAATGGCTTTGTAGTATGGCTCTAACTCGAGCACTGTTAGTTAGCTGCATAGTTTTGTCCATACATGAGAATTGATAAAACATATTAATGTTTGATGATATATGTTCTCAAATCCTTAACACATGGGTATTCTTGAATTGTGCACATGGAAATGAGAGTTGTTCTAGCACATATCTCATTCTGAAGAAAAGGTAAGAAAACGTATCTAACTCGAGCATTGCTCGAGTTAGCTTCCACATTATTGATTAACAGTTCCTCAGTGAAATGACATGTGACTTAGCACATACTTTATCATGAAATGGTAAAAAAATGGTCTAACTCGAACACTGCTCGAGTTGGCTCCACAGTTCCCCAAATGTATATGGATGAGAAGATGGTGAGCTGTGATGATATTTAGCACATATCTCATCATTCATGATAGTTGAGGAAATGCCTCTAAGTCGAGCATTGTTTGAGTTAGCTACATACTTCTATCCATACATGAGAATTGATAAAACATATTAATGTTTGATGACATATGTTCCCAAAGTCTTAACACATGGGTATGCTTGAATTGTGTAGAAGGAAATGAGAGGTGTTCTGGCACATATCTCATCCTTAAGGAAATGTAAAAAGATGTGTCTACCTTAGCACATCTGTCATCATTCAAGACAGCCCAAAAAATGCCTCTAACTCAAACATTGTTCGAGTTAGCTGCACAATTCTGTCCAGCCATAAGGATTGCCATAATAGATTAAGCTTTGATGATATATGTTCCCAAACCCTTAATATATGGGTAGTTTTGAATTTTGCACATGGAACGAGAGGTGTTCTAGCACATATCTCATCTTGAAGAAAAGGTAAAAAAAAACTGCGTAGTATGTAGCTCGAGTACTGCTCGAGTAGGAGAGTCCTAAATGTGAAAATTGTCAACATTTCCTAGCTAGTTTGAGGCCTAAATTGGCTAAAATTGTAAATAGTTTTGGTTCTGGAGTTTCACACGTGTGAACCAGGCCACAATGTTTTTATTTACTGTATTTTTTCAGTATGATGAAGTGTCAAACTTCATACCCTTCAAAATGAGACCATTTTGATGTATTTTGGTCATATAAGCCATTTTTAGCTATTTTTCCTATATAGGGAATATCTAGGGTCAAGTACCTTCTAGAGAGAGGAGAGAGAGTCATCTTCCTCATCCATAAATAGTAGGGAAGTCGTGGAGAACAGGTTGGAGAAACCTTTTGTATGATTCATTGAGATCAATAGATCATTGTCATTGTTTCTTCCTCCATTGAGAGCATTGTTGTGTGTATTGTCTTCAAGCTATTGTGTATGATCTTAGGTGCTTTCCAAAAGTGGTAGGCTGATGTATTATGGACTGTATAATGCTATTTTGGGCCGCACTTGATGTTTATGGAAGTTTCCATTTGTGATAAATGCTTTTTGATCAAGTTCTTTGCATTCTAGGTAGCATAGAATGTGTTGCCAATTCCTAGCTTATGTAGTTTGGAGTGCAAGCATTCAAGCCAATGATCTTGGAGTTTAGATCCACTTAGGATCTGTATTTTTCACATGGTATCAGAGCTGGTTGGCTTCTATTTACAGTAAGTATTCCATTTTTGGTGATATTTGGATGTTTGATCAAGTTCTAGCATGATTTTGCATTGCTTTGTTGATCAAATCTTACTAACCTTTGTTTTGTGAGTTGAACTTGTGGATCAAAAGCATATTTCAGGTCTATTGAAGATCAGAGGCTGAAAAGAAACTATTTTGGATCAGATCATAACACCTAATCATTTGTTATTGTGAGGCTTGTGCATATTCAATACTAACAATGTTCTTTTCAATCCTATTGTTGACAATCTCCATTCTTGGATGAACACTCTCCTTAAGTGGATGAAACTTCTCCTTAAGTGGATGACAAATGCTCTTTTGAGTGAGTTGTAATTCTCCTAAAGGCTGAGCAAAGCTCCCATTTGGATGAAAGATCCCCTTTTTTGGGTGAACATATTGTAAGCTCCATTGTGAAGAGCATATTGTAAAGATTGTCATCAATTTTGGCATAAATTTTGGTGTACTTTGTTGAGCATGTAAGTAACTCTCCTTATGTAATTTGATTGGAGCATTTGCTGGAAGGTGTTAACCATTATGCAAGTGTGTTTTCAGGTTCTTAACAGGTTGAGGAACATTCTCATGTGAAGTGATCTTAGATCTACATCTAAACACCAAGATTTGACAAGATAGTGAAGCTAGTCTTGTGATTCACTAAGTGTGCTCATTCATTCACCTCTAAATCTTGTATTTATCACTTGCTGGAGTTTATAAACTTTTAGAAGTGTGGTTTACATGTGGTTTTACAGGTTGAATCAATATCTTAGTGTGTTGATCATATGTTGATCAAGTTTGTTCATTACTAGGTAATCTTGGCATCCTAGTTTTGGGTATTTTCTAAGAATGCAAGTAACTCTTCACACCATAACTTGATTTGGTCACTTGCTGGAAAGTTTGAGAGCTTAAGCAAGAGTGTGTTCAGGTTGGTTTGATTTTGTAATCCATTCTTAGTGTGTGCAAAGTGTTGCATGTGTTTCAATCTTCCTTTCTATGCTTGGAAACCATCTAGGTTCAAGATAGAAGTGTTTTAGGGTCCTAAATCTTCATAGATCTCTTTATCTATCATTTGTTGAGAGAAAAGTGAGTGCTAAGTGCTTTAGGACAGAACCTAAAAGTTGAAGAAACATTAGAATCATGGCTTCCAATGGTGGGATCATGCTAGAGTCTAGTGAAAGGTTGAGTTCATCAAACTACTCTACTTGGAAAGTGAGGATGGAGTCCTTACTTGAGTTGAATGAACTCGTGGACATAGTTGCAGAAATTGAAGAGAGACCTCTCACACTTCAAGAGCAACAAAGGTTTGATAAGAAGGCCAAAAGGGCTCTTCATATCATTAAAATGAATGTTACAAATGAACTTCTCAAGGAAGTTGGAAAGTGTCAAAGTGCAAGTGAGGCATGGAATGCCTTAAAGAAGCTCTTTGAATCAAAGTCCACATCTAGGGTATTGACCCTAAGGAGACAAATATTTTCTAGTAGGCAAAGAGAGGGTGAAAGTGCTCATGCATTTATCTTGAGAGTTAAGTCCCTAAGTGATGATTTAGCATGCATTGATGAGAACATAAAAGATGGTGAAATAGTCCAAGTTATGTTGAATGGTTTGCTAAATGAACATGCTAACCTTGTGCAAAGTTTTGCCATTCAAAGAGTCTTGCCAAGTGTGGTTGACTTGCAAGAAATCTTATTGGCTGAAGAACATAGGTTGCAATCAAAGCTTGATGGTGCATCCTTGCAAGGTGGAGGTGAAGAGGCTTTCTTCACAAAAGGCAAATTCAAGGGCAAAGGTAAAGGCAAAGGGAAATGGTACAAAGGTGGTAACTTTGATCATGATGATCACTCTTCCTCTTCCTCTTCTACTAAGAACAATAAGTCAAAGTTCAAGTGCTTTTATTGTGGGATAAAAGGTCATTTTGCAAATGAATGTTATAAGAAGAAAAGAGAGCAAGGAGAGAGGCAAGGAAATCTTACAATAGATGAGGAAGAACATAACACATGTGAATCACTTGTTATGACTTCAAGTTTGTTAGCCAACATAGATGATAATGATCCTTGGTGGATTGATAGTGGAGCCTCATCTCACATGACAAGACATAAGGAATACTTTACATCCTTATTGTCTTATGAGGGAGAAGGTAACATCATCTACACTGCAAATGATGGTCAATGTGACATCAAAGGCATAGGCACTATTCCTATTTCCCTTTCAACAAATAGGAAAGCAAATCTTGAAAATGTTTTGTACATTCCTTCAATCACTAAGAATTTGCTTAGTGTAAGTCAAATGATTGACAAAGGACTTGATGTGGAGTTCATTGGAGATGCATGTTTGATAAGTAAATGTGGATCCTTGATTGCTCAAGGTAGGAGGCATGGTAAACTTTTCAAGCTTGATGCATGTGTGATCTCTAATCATGAAGGATGTATGGCTAGGGAGCAATTGACAAACCAAGAAGTTTGGCACAAGAGGTTGGGCCATCCCAACTTCAAATCTTTGGAGGTAATGGCAAAGAAAGAGCTTGTTCTTGGTCTCCCTAAAAGTCTTGTTGCAAACAATAGTGTTTGTGAACATTGTGCCTTGTCCAAATCTCATAGACTTGCTTATTCTAGATCTACTTCTAGATCTAAAGAAGCTTTTCAACTTGTGCATTCTGATATTCATTCTTCTAGTACAACTAGCAATGGTGGGGCAAAGATGTATGCAACTTTCATTGATGACTTTAGTAGGTATACTTGGATCTATCTTCTTAAAAGTAAGGATGAAGTGTTTGCTGCATTTGTCAAGTTCAAGAATGAAATGGAAAACCAATTCAATACAAAGATCAAATGCTTAAGATCTGATAATGGAGGGGAATACACCTCAAATAGGTTCAAAGACTTTTGTATAGCACATGGGATTAAGAGGGAGATGTCTAGTCCTAGGACTCCACAACAGAATGGAGTGGCCGAGAGGAAGAATAGAACCCTTTGTGAATGTGCCAAGGCAATGAGACTACATGCTAATCTTGCTAAGTCTTTTTGGGGGGAAGCTTTAGCATGTGCTAACTATCTATGTAATAGATGGACAAGTGCTTCCTTGGATGGTAAAACTCCTCATGAGGTTCTTTATGGTAGAAGGCCGAGTGTCAAGCATTGTAGGATCTTTGGATGTACATGTTTTGTCAATATCACACTTGATGATAGAACTAAAGAAGATCCTTCATCAAAGAAGGGTGTGTTTGTTGGCTATAGTGAAGTAAGCAAGGCTTACAAAGTGTACATTCCTTCTACAAAGAAAGTTGTCATAAGTAGGGATGTCATCTTTCATGAAGAGAATGTTTCCAATGTTGTTGATGTTGATGTTGATGTGCCTACTAATCATCATGATGTGCAAGATGTCTTGGATGAAGATGGAGATGCCACTCCAAAGCAAACTTCAAGGAAGACTCAAAGGCAAAGGGCTAAGCCATCAAGGCTAACCTATGATGAAAAAGGAAAGCAAGTGGTGGACAACTCTAACCTTGCTTTTCTTACCTCTTTTGATGAACCAACTTGTGTAGGTGAAGCAATTCAAAAGAAGGAATGGATCCAAGCCATGGATCATGAGCATCAAGCACTCATCAAAAGCAACACATGGAGGTTGGTAAAGCTTCCAAAGGACAAGAAGGCAATTGGTTGTAAGTGGATCTTCAAGATCAAGACAAATCAAGATGGATCAATCAACAAGTACAAGGCAAGGTTGGTGGCAAAGGGGTATGCTCAAGAATATGGTATTGACTATGATGAGACCTTTGCACCCGTGGCAAAGATGGTAACTATTCGAATCCTAATCTCTCTTGCAACTCTTTATGATTGGGATATGTGGCAAATGGATGTTACTAATGCCTTCTTGAATGGTGATCTTGAAGAAGATATTTACATGGAGCAACCCGAGGGCTATGTTTCACATGATGAGCCTAATCATGTGTGCTATCTCCAAAAGAGTTTGTATGGGCTAAAGCAAGCACCAAGGAGTTGGTATGCTAAGCTCAATTCCTTCTTACTTTCTCAAAACTTTGTTATGAGTGAGTATGATCATTCTCTCTACTTTAGATTGAATGAAAATGATATCACTTTACTTTTGATCTATGTTGATGACATTATCTTAAGTGGTGGTAACAATCTAGATATAGATGAAATCAAGATGGCACTCAAAAGAGAGTTTGAAATTCAAGATCTTGGTAAACTTCATTATATCTTAGGAATAGAGATTATTAGAACTTCTAAATCTACATTCATATGTCAAGAAAAGTATGTTAACTCTATTCTAAAAAGGTTTCATATGGAAGATTGTAAAGTTGTTTCTACTCCTATGGAATCAAATGTAAAGCTAACTACAAGAAGTAATGAAAGATCCTTCAAGGACATTACTCTCTATAGAAAGCTAATAGGATCTCTTATATGGTTAACCATCACAAGACCTGATCTAAGCTTTGTGGTTGGTAAACTAAGTCAATTTATGCAAGATCATAGTGAGGCTCATTGGAAGCTAGGAAAGAGAGTACTTAGATACATCTCGGGATCTAGAGATTTTGGCATCTTGTATGGAGGTACTACACCTAACCTTTGTGGATTTTTAGATTCAGATTTTGCAGGTGATCAAATGGATAGGAAGTCAACAAGTGCCTTTGCAATCTATCTTGGAGATGGAGTGGTCTCATGGCTATCAAAGAAGCAACCAACTATCTCTCTATCTTCCACCGAAGCCGAGTACAAGGCATTAACAACATGCACCAAGGAGATTCTTTGGATCAAGAGGATGTTATTGGATCTTCACTTGCTGGAACCAGAGAAGACTCCAATCATACTTTGTGATAACCTTTCAGCCCAAAGCTTGGCAAGCAATCCTGTTTTTCATGCAAGGAGCAAGCACATTGAGATTGCTCACCATTTTGTGAGAGATCAAGTCATTGCCAAAGAGGTGGAGCTTCAACATGTCTCTTCAAAGGAGTGTGTGGCTGATATCTTCACCAAACCATTGGGAAAGGACCTATATTTAATGCATAGATCTAATCTTGGAATGTGCTCAAAGACTATGTTGAAACTAGCATCCAATGTTGAAGAGGGAGTGTGAAAATTGTCAACATTTCCTAGCTAGTTTGAGGCCTAAATTGGCTAAAATTGTAAATAGTTTTGGTTCTGGAGTTTCACACGTGTGAACCAGGCCACAATGTTTTTATTTACTGTATTTTTTCAGTATGATGAAGTGTCAAACTTCATACCCTTCAAAATGAGACCATTTTGATGTATTTTGGTCATATAAGCCATTTTTAGCTATTTTTCCTATATAGGGAATATCTAGGATCAAGTACCTTCTAGAGAGAGGAGAGAGAGTCATCTTCCTCATCCATAAATAGTAGGGAAGTCGTGGAGAACAGGTTGGAGAAACCTTTTGTATGCTTCATTGAGATCAATAGATCATTGTCATTGTTTCTTCCTCCATTGAGAGCATTGTTGTGTGTATTGTCTTCAAGCTATTGTGTATGATCTTAGGTGCTTTCCAAAAGTGGTAGGCTGATGTATTATGGACTGTATAATGCTATTTTGGGCCGCACTTGATGTTTATGGAAGTTTCCATTTGTGATAAATGCTTTTTGATCAAGTTCTTTGCATTCTAGGTAGCATAGAATGTGTTGCCAATTTCTAGCTTATGTAGTTTGGAGTGCAAGCATTCAAGCCAATGATCTTGGAGTTTAGATCCACTTAGGATCTGTATTTTTCACACTAAACTCCCAAATGATAAGCAACAATTACATTCAATGGAGAAATGCTCAAAATCTAAATGACAAATTCAAAGAATGTCTAGTTGCATTTCGAAAGAACCTTGGCATAAGGCACTAACTCAAGCATTGCTCGAGTTACTTGCTGAGTAATTTCTTCTGAAATGGGTATGGCTCTAACTCGAGCATTGCTCAAGTTAGCTGCATATTTTCTGCAATGAAATCCCCATGTGTTCACACTAAAATTGTTTACAAATACAAAATGACCAAACTGTATGGTATCGAACTCGAGCACTGCTCGAGTTAGATGCACATTTTAACTCAACTATAGGTGACCAAAGCTCTATTTCTTTCTACATTGTGTTGTCATCTGATCCGGGGAAAGTATTGAATTGAAGGGCAGGAATTTGCTCAAACTTAAGCAGTGCTTAAGTAGGAGAGCCCTGAAAGCCCTGCTATCTAAAATATAGATAGTCAATATGTTGCTCGGAAGTGTCGTAGGATAGATGGTCTTGGAAAAATATAACACAACTATGTTGATTGCGTAAAGATACATGTATTTATGTGTGAGGACCGTATTTATACTTTGTGTCACTCGTATGTACTGAATGGCAAAAAGGTCAAATCTCCTAAGATCAAACCATTTGCGTTCAAGGAAATCAAGAAGCTGCTTCGAGCTAGTCAAGTCTAGCTCCTGGTGGCCTAGCAACACTTTTTGTGCTTCAAGCTCCTCAAATTTTCGAGGCGTAGTAATGGGAATATTGCATCCATTAGAGAAGTTCTCAATATCAAAAAGACCCTTTAAGGAATGCCATGTCCGTACAACTCCCACACGTGTGACAGGACGTTCTTTCGCACGTGCAAACCCCGATATAAAATCACAAATTTCGATGAATTTTTTTTCACTTTTTTTTTTTTCGCTCCGCATATCGCATTTGTGCGTGCCCTTCACAATCAAAATTCCTCCTACTACCTTCCATGCGCACAGGTTCGATACCTCTTCCTACGTGTCACCCCATCTCGCACTTGTGCGTCTTTCCTCAAATCTAATCGTTCTCTCTGATAATCGGCTCGCATAGGTCCGATATACCCTTCCTTCTCATCCTAACCTTCATGCACAAGTCCGCTATCACATAGTTCACGCCCATGGATAGGAGAAAGCAGACAAGGAGAGACTTCTTCTCTCTTGGCTCATCCTCATCTCCTACGGTTGCCATCACACCCCCTGCTAGACCTAGAACGCGCAACTGCAGCAGGTGGCTCTCTGAGATATGCAAGTATCAGAAGTCAACAACTATGTTCATCCCAAGAGCTCCATTCTACTGTGCTGTCCAGAACATAACAAGAAATGATCTCGGACAACACGTTAGATTCACACCGAGTGCTCTTCAGTGCCTTCAGGAGGCTGTTGAAGATTATATTAGCCTTTTTTTTGAGGATTCTTTTTTGCTTGCCATCCATACCAAGAGGGTTACCATAATGCCCAAGGATTTTCAGCTTCTGATCAGAATGAGGGATAGGTACTGTAGGTTACATGTATCTCAGCCTGCTACTCCTAGACCAACTCCTGTAGATAGGACTCATCTTCCTACAAAGCGTCCTAGGAAGCAGACAGCCCCCAAGCGTGCTCCTAAGAAAGCCTATCCCATAATCCATTGTAGATAATGTTGTTGTTGATAATGCTGTAAATATAGCTACCTCTATTTTGGATACTCCTAATATTGCTGTAGATACTACACTTCCACCTTCTCCTCCTCCTCCCAATTTCTATACATATATAAATTTGGAGGATTATCTTAAATTTGAGAAAGATATATCGGATGCTATAGATACAATTGGTATTCCTTTTTGTTTTAGACTAGAAGAACTTGATTTTAGTATTAATTTTAGAGTTTAGATTGCCCGGATCTCAAAGACAGACGGGCTTCTATCAGTGATCCTGTGATAGAGTCTGAATCAAACGAGTTGCAATTTGACATTGCAAGAGATTCATGAAACGAGTTGCTGGTGCTGAGTAACTTTCTGCTCCAGGCTTTCAAGGAGAATAATGACACATTGTCACAATATCTGACAAGTGGATTCACACCAACAACAAAGTATCTGGTCATTGCTTATCATACCAAGTAAGATATATTAAGTGCTTCTTCTTGTTTTATGCATTAACATTGACATTTTCAATTTAAACAATTCTCAGAATTGCCGCTAAAGTACTTTCAATCTTATTTTGCAGTGACCACTGGAGTTTAAACCCGATCTCTATTAAGAGATCTGTAAATAAAATAATTAAATGTTCTTGTTTCAAGATGAATTCGACGAGAAATACGCATAAGGATGTAGATATATTCATTCCATATCTAAGTAAATATATTCCTACAAACGTTGCCCATTCCGTAGACTGGCAGATCGTCAGCTTGGAGGTAAACTCTTATTTCTTAATAGCATATTGAAATCAATATTCTAATGAAATATTTTCAATCTAATTCATTCTGTTTCATAATTGATTTCTTGTGTGCTGAATTATTTTGCAGTCACCCCAGCAAAATGATTCATTCAGCTGTGGGTGGTACACACTATACAATGCCAAGCTATTTTTTGAGTGGTTCATCCTTCAACAAGATGTTGATATTTCTAAGGTAATAAATTCTGTTTATTCTTATTTTGGAATCATGATTAGTTTTTTATTCTGGTGATGTTGTTGGCCATTACTAATACATGAATGTTCTATTTTGCAGTTTACACTTCCTGAGTACACATCAAGCCAGGTGTACAGATTTAGACAAGAAATTATCCTGAGTATACTGGCTCGGGCAAGGCTTCAGCCTCCCGTTATTGATGATGGTGCAAAGGATGATGTAGTTGTACTAAATTAAGATAAAAAAAAATATAGATAGCATAGAATTGCTGTAGAGTGCATATGTTTTGATATACTTACAATTACATTTTTGATGATCATGAGGATTGATATCATGTACTTTGATTTCTGAATGCATATATACATGTTGCACTAAGACTTCTGATATCGATTGACCTCCCGGAGTAGTCTTAAACTCCAAATTTTTTGCTTTCCAATAAGATTTGTAAGTCATTTTTGTTCTTTTCTTTTGTCGAAAATTGCCCTTTGATGATGGATGCAGCAATACCCATGAGTTCTTCGTATATTTTGTTAGCTTCCATTTATCAGCTTCATCTTTCTCATTGTAAAGAATCACAGAATCGATTGTAGATCTGGGTCTCCTCGCCATTGCTATTTTCAAAGCTTGGGCACCAAAAATCTCTCTGATATGTTACTTGATTTTAATTTTTCATATCACATTTAATCTAATCACAACATAGTCACAGTTACTGCGTATACGATATTTTATGTAACTGTACATACTATATTTCTATAACTGTAACTAGTATAGTTAGAAAATTTCATTATACTAACCAGCATAGTAAAGTAAATTTAACTTGAGATATTGACGTCGGGCAGATTAGCACGTGTCGGACAGGAAAAAGAAACCAATGGGATACGTCCATGCTGCCCGGACACAAATTTCAAAGTTTTCTATATTGCATTTTTATTTTTTAGTTAATTTGAACTACGTTACGTAGATTTCAAATCTGTGCATTTTGATTGGGCCTGGTAACGGTCGAAACTAAAGAAAAAAAATAAAAGTATCTTTACAAAGGGTCTTTTTGATATTGAGAACTCCTCTAATGAGGACATATAGAGCCTGAGAGGAGGAAGTAGACAAAGTGTCATGACTTCTTCTATTGTCTTCTTGCAGCAACATATTGATAACTCTAGTACGAGTTTAATCTAAGTGCGTCAATATGATCATCACCCAGTTCTCATATGTAGAGGGCAAGCTTGAAAGTAATGTCATAATTGCATCTTGAAAGTCTGTGACTAATCCAACAACAACCATCTGTTGCAAGAGATTCTTAAGTTGGTTAATGTGAATTTTAAGAAAATCACCACTAGACATCTTGAATGTGAAGAATTTTCTTCATAGATGTAACTTAGTAGTTACATCCCTGACGTTATATAGTGAGTTCAAGATGTCCCAAATGTCTTTTGAAGTTTTAGCTTCAGCTATGTGTCCAATCTGTGTATCTGATATATTGAGGATAATAAGCGCAAAAGCTTTACCATCCTTCGATTTTCACTTTGAGTCTTCTGTGTCATCTTTAGATTTTACTTCTGTACCTGTAACAACATCCCATAACTCGTTGGCGATTAGCAAGGTTTTCATCTTAAATTTCCACAAATGATAATTGGATACATTCAGCTTGTCTACAATAAGACCAGCTTTACTTTGAGATCCATCTGGAACTTAGTTTGTCGATTGTATCGATGACGCTAAGATGTAGTAAATCCAACAACAGGAAATCAATTCTCTGATATTGAAGTGATGAAAGGAACTGAAGAATATGATATCAATTTGATATCATGAAAGATATCAAGTATTAGAGATTTCACTCTGATATCAAAATAGTATTAGGCCCTGAAGAAGAATCGACGCTCTGATACCTTGTCGGAAAGAGGTATGTGAAAGATAGGTTGAATCAGATTTGAATAAAAAGAATTCGAACGACAAGAAAGAAAACTTATCGTGCACAGCGGAATAGACTATCTTCCTCTTTCTTCATACATGACTACGCCTATCAATTTCGAACAAAACAATAGTGATAGAAATCATGTTCGATCTTATAGTAACTAGCTTTGAAATCATTAGTACTACAATGATTACGTAGTCAAACATATAGCATCGAAACATCAGACAAATAATTAGTTGCAAACCATTAGACAAATAATTAGTTGCGAATCTCTAGACAAATAATTAGTTGTGAAGAACTACAAAAATGCATACATTCTAAGACGAAGCTGAATCCAATAAGAGATAGCATTGATTCAGTATGAAAACAAAACAGAAGTAAATGAGTACAATAAGTTGCAGATCGAAGCAGCGTACTCTAGGCTATTTTTGAGTAGCTGAAATGAAAGTCTGAATTAAGCACAATGCTGATAAGCAGTAAGTGCAATAGCAATCTCTAAACAACTCTAAGAAGTGAGCTAGAATGCTCAGGAGTGTTCAAGCTCGCAGGCTTGGGAGAGAGAGGGCTAACTATTCAACACTTGCTGATTGTGAATGATGTGCTTGATAAGAGCGCATGAAGTGTCATGTAATAACACTCAACTCCTTCACAATTCACAATGTTGATGTGTGGTTCAGAACTTGAAAAGAGATGTATGAACAACTAATTTATACTAAGTAATTAGGTCGTCAAATGCGATTGCTAGTTGGCTGGTGTCCATTAGCATTCATCCAGTTCCTTCTCAGAAATTGATTGTTGATAAGCGGTGAAAAATTGGCCGTAAACAGTCTGTTTACATGAATAAACTAAAATTGTCACTCTGTAGAAATGAACTTAAACTGCCATAGGCGACAGTGTCACAAAAAGACGACAGTGTCGGATTTTTTGTGAAAAACCTGATAGTGTCCTTAAATCTCATTTAGGGTAGCCACTTTGCCAAAGTCATTTCCTTTAAATTTGAGGCACATTGAAAAATGCAAAAAATGCAACTCTGTATTATTATCGCAATTCCTGATAGGTGAAAAATGTGACACTATTGTCAAACTGCATGTATTTCTGCAGACTATGTAAAAACACTTGTAAATCTGCAGACTGTATAAAGACACGGGAAAATCCGCAGAATTGGATAAACAATAGATGAGGATTCAGACCGATTAGTTGATTAGTAAGAAGGAGAATAATCCAACAGGAGGTGTCTTTAGTTTACTACAGGATAGATTTCATGGTAGTAGATTACTTCACCAAGGTATTATCCAAGGATCACCATACCAGATTTAACAACATGCTAAATATGAAAATCAAAGTTTTTCAGGATCCACATTGAGGGGAAGTGTTGGATTTCAATGATCAGGCCCAAATCCATTCGGTATGAGCATCTTGAAAGTTGTATATACTACAAAAACCAAAAAAAAGAGGAGGCTCAAATTTTTAAGCAAAAAATCAAAATTCAGAATTGAATTTTTTGAGTCTGGATCGAAGTGAAATTTCTTGAGTCTGGATCAACTCAAATCGAGTCATAATTTTGCGAGTCAAATCTATAAACTTTGATACAAGAGAAAAATTGATACATTTATGTTTTCGATACTGTCAGTCAAAATCTGACCAACGTCGCGCCGTTGTAGTCCATCTACGCTGTACATACATTCACAGTTAGAATGACGGCTACCTACTATAGGACGGATCTAGTAAACTAAGTAGATTAATATCATGCTTTCAATGCACTGATCATTGACATCCAATCATCAACAAGAATCCACAATGGAGTTAGCGCCCTGATCAGATTTATTATGCTGTAGGCATTATTCCATATAGCTAGAGTTTTTGGTGCATCGATCAACTAGCTGAAGACAGTTTAGCGCTACACTGTCTTGCACATTTGCTTCAAGCTTTTGTACACATTTTTCAATCAATTAGAGTGCATTTTTTTCTACACTATTGTTTCATTTTATTGCACGTTGCTACTATTCATTCATGTTGATTATGTGCTGATAACTGACGCACTTTCGATCCTTAACCATCCTTTGCTAAACTTCCGCTGCTATTACACATTTCGAACTTGATATCAAAGTTTTGTTTTATTAGATTTCTACTAATCCGATATCAATCGATACTCCCACCAGTATCCCATAGTTTTTACGACAAAAAATTCATTTCCAACACTATTTCATGCTTCTGCATGTCAAGCAATTTCTGAAAACGCACATGCCCATAGCGCCTTCCAAACTGTCTTTGTGAACTGTTGCCATGGCCTCATCATCATCAAGCTCTAGTTCATAGAGATTTCCATTACGGAAGCCTTGTGCGAGCATATGTCCAACCACATACGCATCTTTGGAGAAAAAGAAAATTGTTTTGTTATCAAAGACCACCTTTAGACCTGCATCAACTACACTGGCAATCAAAAGTAAATTCTTTCGTAACTTAGGCATAAGAAATGCTCCTAGAACCTTTGTAATACATTGAGAAGCTTTAGCTGCAAATTACCTAGTCCTTCAGAAGAAACCTCATTGTGGTCTCCAAGGAAAATTGTCCCTTTTCCATTTTGATGATCCCTCAAAAGGGCTTCATCCCTGAGCATGACAGTTGACACAACATAATCAACAGTCAATATCTTCTTCTCTACTACTGCCATGCACTAGTTCTTTGTTGATGGTACTATTGCTATGTACAGTTATCTTTTAATCATCACATTTTCTGTTAAACTTGCAGAATTCTTTGTGAATTCCTTCGCCTTCTCCTTGGACATCTTGCATTCAGCTTCGTAGTGTCCAAACTCGAAGCACCTCCTGCATTGACCTTTCTTGGCAAATCTCTTTTTATTTTTGCCTTGCTGTTTGGAATCACCATCTTCCTTGGTGACTTGAGAATTCTTCTTGCTCTGAGACTTACCTCCTTTTGTGTACAATGCATGTTCAAAACTTGCTTGTCCAACACCACATTCCTTACGCCTTGACTCCACTTGTAGCAAGTCTTCAACTGTCTCATCCCATGTATCGTTCCTTTTCAGCATCAGGTTTTGTACCGTGCTTTCCCATGAATATGACATCGACTTCAATAACTTAAGTCTCTGATCGACGTTGCTAACTTGATGTTCTGAACCTACAGCAGCTAAACCATCAAAAATTTCTTTGAACTTGTTAATATGTGTCTTCAAATCTTCACCTTCAACAAATTTTCATCAAATTTCAAAGTGTCTAGCTGACTCTCAAGCCACATGACCTCCATTGCTGTATGGGGAACCATACTTCTGCTCCAGCCACTCCCACAAAAATTTTGCTCTTTGGTCACAATCTGCTTCCATTATAATTTTGACTCAAGTGTCGCTAGTGCTTTGTCATCCTTTGCCATCCAGCACAACAAATCCTTTTAAAGTCGATCAATCATTGCTGGTGCATCTGTCTCAGGCATAATTGGCAAAACTAAAAAACAGAGCACAAGAGATGAAAAACAAATTGTTCTGATTCTTCATTATGTTATGCACATATATGTACATTGTAGAGGCTACGCGAGGGTCAAGAGGCCTTCAAAGTTGAGCCTAAATCTACTCAATTGCGTACCAATAACTAGATAACATTTAGCTCTAACCTAACACCTAACTAACTGCCTACAAATCAGCCTCAGCCTCTGTGGCTGACTCTGCACCAACAGCAGGTTGGTGAAATGCTTGAATGTTATACAAAGCAACATTTGGGATAGTAAACTGAAACATGTATGCAAATTTGCAATGTGCACACTGCCTAGCTTCAATGATGAGGATTCAAATTTCAGCGGATAGTTCTGTCTGGTGCATGAATACTTCCGAATGATCAAGATAATTCAAGAATGTTTCTGAATATGCATTTAAGTTTTTCCAGATTTTTCATTGGCGCAAATTGGAGAATCCAGAAGTAGTTATTTCTGATTTTTTGGAAAATGCAGGGCGCAACAGAAGGTTAATTATGAGCCATGAATTTTTTTTCATTGGGCGAGTGCCTAGTTTGAGGCTTGAGCGAGCAACAAGGAACGAGCAAATGCAGTCTGGCAGCAATGAACAGTGACCAGCGAGCTGCAGTGAACCAGCAACTGGCAGGCGATGAACAGTGACTCAGTGAGCAGTGAGCAGCGATGAACAGTGAGCAGCAAGCAGCATGAATGGCTCATGAGCAACTGGTAACAAGCTACAGCCTACAACACAGGGAGTCTGGAATGTGGACCAAGATTTAACATTCAAGACTAACTTGCACTGTGGCTCGAACCTCGTGCATCGTGATTGATTCCTGAAGTTTCAGATTTCGGAAATGTGTGAGAGTGTCGCTGCCCACGTGACCTGCCAACCGCGTGACCCTCAAGTCGATTTTGAAAGCTGATCGAAAAAGATATCATTGAATCCTGATTCACCAGCCAAGACTCAGAGACATTTGATAGAGAGAGGCTTATAGAGCTCATATTTTTGTTGTTGTCAAAAGTTGTCAATGACAATTAGCCGATGGAGGCCGACCCATGGTGTTTGGGTGTGTGTGTGTGTGTGTGTGTGTGTGAGAGAGAGAGAGAGAGAGAGAGAGAGAGAGAGAGAGAGAGAGAGTGTGAGTTTGCATATACATAAAGCTGTAGCAAATGAAATCGAGGAACAAAAAACCAAAATAAAGCAAAGATTGTTCCTCCATATTGTTGTTGGCATTTAACTCAAAATAAGCTGTCAGAGTTGTTTCTCCACTACATGCAGCAACATCAGCCAAGTCCTCATTGTCAGCATAGTACGCCATGTTCTCTCCTGGAAGGTGAACAGCCAGTCGAACCACATTGGGTTTGTGTACACCCATTGAGAATCCAAAAAGACACCATCCTGCTTCACTCGCCGAAAAGTACCTTGCATTCAAGTATTGTTCAATCTCATTCACAACCCCTGGAGTCCCATTGTTCTCTTCCACCACTTTCGTTGTGATCATGTCGGGTCCTTTGTATACATACTTGTACAAATATTTTACACTTCGAACATATACACATACCTCCACGTTGATATGGCATTGGAAGTGAAGGCTTACCCATCTGTTGTAAGGTACAATCCAACGATTATCCAACTCCACTCCACGTATCTTGATTGTTTTGCCATCGTTTCTATGTCTATGAGACAAATAACCATTCACTATCATGGTTTCGTCAACAAATTGTCTTGGATAATGTTTTGAACACTTGCCATCTTTCATGCAAGGAGAGTTTGGAAATCTCATACCACATGGACCATGCAACATGCAACTCTTAACAACCAAACAACTCTCATCATTTTTCTCATCAAGGATTTCCGCACTGACAATGCCATCATATTCTACAGTTGTGCATGGTTTGCTGGCCTCATCCAATATATTGAGTATGTGTGCATGAGCCAACCCTCTATTTTGAAATTCAACAACATGTATTCTCCCAATAACACGTCCAAATATTCCATCCTTCTTTAATAACTCCATGAACCGTTGCAACTTCATGTTGAAGACTCTCGAGACCAAGTCAGGACGATCCGCTGGAACTTGTTGGAATCGCAAATCTCTTTTGATCTCCGGCCAATTTGGATTGGCAGTAATTGTAATAAATAAATCTAGAGGACCCAATTCTTTGACAACTGCCATTGCATCTTGATACAACTGTTGCATATGACGTGGTGATCTAATGCACGAACATGGAAGAACAATGCATTGTCCTATGCCAGCATCTATTTGTGCACCAATAGCATCAACGACACTACTACGAATTTCTCTACGAGATTTAGGTTGATATTTATTTATAAAGTGCATATTTTCTTGGACATTCTTTGCCAACTGGTCACACATGTATTCTTGGAATAGCTTGCCACCCAAATGGATTGGAGAGACACGGTCTTTTCTCACGTGTAAATCATAGCAATAAAACTCACAAACAATGACTCTATTTCTTTTTGAATGGAAATTTTCAACCAAGCCATCATCATCATTATCTCCCCCAATCTCATTATCGACACTATGACGAGGGTTTTCAACATCCGGACTTACATGGCTAGAGTTGCACGATACTTGTCCATGAGATATTTCAGCATGCCAACCACCAGTTCCAAAGGGAAGTAACAACACATAATGCAATGCAGCATAGGAGGAATGCAACTGACTAATTTCTTGCAATCGGTCCTCCATTGAATGGAGTATCATGTCACGTCGTCCGTCAGAAGGAATATCATCCAATGGCATCCAGATTGCAATTTCATTCGTCGTGGGAGAGTTGTACTGTCTATGCTCTCTATTGTCCAAATTTTCCGAAACTATGCGTAGACGTAGGTCCACTATAGGGTGGATACGCATGATTTTCCCAGCACTCTTGAACAACTTGCAAAATGGGTTTATCTCCATCAGCATCCGTTGCAACATCTCTAGCACATTACGACGAAGTTTAGGATTAAGAGACATCCTATGATTCAACTACATCTCTTCACCGCCATCAAATATATTTGTGAAAACGAAGGAGAGGCCTCGGGTAATAGACCGCTAAGTTGCTGACACAATCGTCCAAAAACCCTAAAGTTGTAAGCCCCTCCCCTAGAATTTGCAATCGATTTATCAACTTTAATACCAAAAGAAGCAAACACAAGACAATTGTTAAAACCTCGTATGTACTTTCGAAAGTGGATTCCATCATCATCTTCAGATGTATACAATCGAAGTAGATCCTCTGGTGGTGGAAATAGGAGTGGTAGCTTTACCTTTCCTCTCATGTAGCAAAATACACTATTAACTTCAGGTTTCCATCTTAAAGCTGAACAATGTGGATAGAGGAAAGTCATCTCTCCAAAATCAAGACATATAGGTGCTTCATGAGAGCATGCAACCCTAAACAACCGAGGCATTAAAAAGCCTATGCCTTTCCTTCTCATATTGACATAAGTATTAGAAATAATTGTTCTTTCAGTAATGGTTTCACAACTCTCGAGAATAGCTCTTTCAACATAAGAAGAATCGACCACATGATCTGCATATCAACATCAGATCTTCTTACACTGGAAAGCTCACCAATGCCCCTTGTCCCATTATCATTTCTTACTTCCATGCTCGTTGCTCTAAAAAGTGACTCCATAGCTTTTTGCTTTGCTCGTCGACGTCGAGCAAGTCTTTTCTTCTTTTTGCCCTTGATTCTTCATTAGAAGTTTTGTAGGAGGGGTGTGTTCGCACTTGTTCTAGAGTCACCAATCCAATTGGTGTCAATGATGTCATCCTTCAACGTCCACCACTCTGAACTTCATAAACACCACCAAGATTACATTGTGTCTGAATGTTTGTTGCTTCAACACTTGAACGTTCAGAAATGTATCTCCTAGTATTCTCACTTGTCAACTCCCTTTTCTCAACTCAAAAAAAAGATTTAAGAACTTTTTTCTTTGCTTGTCATCGTCGAGCAAGCCTTTGTTTCTTTTGTGATTTTGATTCAACTTCATGTGTTTTATACGAAGGGTTGTTACGCACTTGTTCTGGAGTGAGTATCCCAGCTACTGATTATAACCTTGTTATGGAAGGCCCATCAGTTTCCATTGTGCTAACTGCATTCGTTACATGGGGAGTGTTGTCACTCATGATAGTATGGTCCTCCATGATAGCATTGTCACTCATGGGAAAAAGAGGATGTAGTAATCTCCATTTTGAACTTCTTCGTCTTGCAAGCCTCCTTATACGTTCAACCCTTGACTCCACATCAGGGGTCTTGTATTTTGGATTGGTATGCACTCCATCCAGAGCTGTAAAGCCTACTCTTCGCAGTACCCTGGTTGAGTGTTGCCCACTGCCATCACTATCTTCTATTCCTTGGAGCTCCCTCACCAGACTTGTATCATATTCCGGACTGTAATCATAATACGTTTCCATGGACCCTGCAAGAAACACCAAATTGTTCTCTTCTGACATATTAATATGTTGTCCGACACAATTTACATTTAGGAGAGAGAGCATTAGTTTTGAGACGAAGATTCTAATGAACTATCCAGCTTCACTCAAAATCATTTTCTCAAAAATCCGGACTTCTGTAACCATAACACATTTCCATAGACTCTGGAAGAAATGCCAAATTGTTCTCTTATGACATATTAATATGCTGTCCGACACAATTTACATTTAGGAGAGAGCATTAGTTTTGAGACGAAGATTCTAACAAACTAACCAACTTCACTCAGATTCATTTTTCTCAAAAATCTAGAAGAACTGGCATACAAAACATCAATAATACTTAACATTATTTACAAATTTCATTTGAAGTCTAGCAATTGAGGCTATTTCAAACTTGACGTTGGAAGTTTGTGCAAAAGGTTAAAAGCTTAAAGTCTAAAAGTTTGGCCCTAGAACTTCCAAGCAAGCTTTTTTTCTATAACATGAACTTATCAAGGCTTTCTATTCTCATTATAAAGCTCCATAAATTTCTATCTCGTTTACGGGTAATCTTTGTGGCTCCGTTTGGAACCTTGCCATATTTTGAATGGAGAGTGCCACTGGTGGAAGGAAAAAATGCTAAAAAGATAAAAGCAGGTGAAATTTGGGCAAATTCTACCAAAAAGGGGAGTGGTGACCTCATTATTTAAAGTTCCTTAGCCCAAGTCTCTCTCTCTCTCTCTCTCTCTCTCTCTCTCTCTCTCTCTCATTTATTTTAAACTTTTAGTTTTAAAAAGTACCATCCCAAGGTTCACCCTTATTACTACTTTGTTGGCTTTTTTCATTTGAAGTCTAGCAATTGGGGCTATTTAAACTTGATGTTGGAATTTTGTGCAAAAGGTTAAAAGCTTAAAGTCTAATAGCTTGAGCCTAGAACCTCCAAGCATGCTTTTTTTTATAACATGGACTTATCAAGGCTTTGTATTCTCAATATAAAGCTCCATAAATTTCTATCTCATTTACAGGTAGTCTTTGTGGCTCCATTTGGAATCTTGCCAAATTTTGAATGTAAAGTGGTAGTGGTGGAAGGACCTATATATAAAAGTAGGTGAAATTTGGGCAAATTCTACCAAACAAGGCAGTGGTGACCTCATAATTTCCTACAAAATTAGATCTTCGCATAATTTGGTGCACACCAAGTTTAGGATTAAGAGACATCCTATGATTCAACTACATCTCTTCACCGTCCATCACATATATTTGTGAAAACGAAGGGGAGGCCTTGGGTAATAGACCGCTAATTTGATGAAACAAACATCCAAAAACCCTAAAGTTGTAAGCCCCTCCCCTAGAATTTGCAGTCGATTTATCAACTTTAACACCAAGACAAGCAAACACAAGACAATTGTTAAAACCTCATATGTACTTTCTAAAGTGGATTCCATCATCATCTTCAGATGTATACAATCGAAGTAGATCCTCTGGTGGTGGAGGTAGCAGTGGTAGCTTTACCTTTCCGCTCATCTAGCAAGATACACTATTAACTTCATGTTTCCATCTTAAAGCTGAACAATGTGGATAGAGGAAAGTCATCTCTCCAAAATCAAGACATGTAGGCGCTTCATGAGAGCATGCAACCCTAAACAACCGAGGCATTAAAGAGCATATGCCTTTCCTTCTCATATTGACATAAGTATTAAAAATAATTGTTCTTTCAGTAACGGTTTCACAACTCTCGAGAATAGCTCTTTCAACATAAGAAGAATCGACCACATGATCTTGCATATCAACATCAGATCTTCTTACACTGGAAATCTCACCAATGCCCCTTGTCCCATTATCATTTCTTACTTCCATGCTCGTTGCTCTAAAAAGTGACTCCATAGCTTTTTGCTTTGCTCGTCGACGTCGAGCAAGTCTTTTTTTCTTTTTGCCCTTGATTCTTCATTAGAAGTTTTGTAGGAGGGGTGTGTTCGCACTTGTTCTGGAGTCACCAATCCAATTGGTGTCAATGATGTCATCCTTCAACGTCCACCACTCTGAACTACATAAACACCACCAAGATTAAATTGTGTCTGAATGTTTGTTGCTTCAACACTTGAACGTTCAGAAATGTCTCTCCTAGTATTCTCACTTGTCAACTCCCTTTCTTCAACTCGAAAAAGAGATTCAAGAACTTTTTTCTTTGCTTGTCGTCGTCGAGCAAGCCTTCGTTTCTTTTGTGATTTTGATTCAACTTCATGTATTTCATACGAAGGGTTGTTACGCTCTTGTTCTCGAGTGAGCATCCCAACTGCTGATTATAACTTTGTTGTGGAAGGCCCATCAGTTTCCATAGTGCTAACTGCATTGTTACATGGGGAGTATTGTCACTCATGATAGTATTGTCCTCCATGATAATGCAATGCATAATGCAACACATAATGCAATGCAGCATAGGAGGAATGCAACTGACTAATTTTTTGCAATCGGTCTTCCATTGAATGGAGTATTATGTCATGTCGTCCGTCAGAAGGAATATCATCCAATGGCATCAAGATTGCAATTTCATTCGTCGTGGGAGAGTTGTACTGTCTATGCTCTCTATTGTCCAAATTTTTCGAAACTATGCGTAGACGTAGGTCCACTATAGGGTGGATATGCATGATTTTCCCAGCACTCTTGAACAACTTGCTAAATGGGTTTATCTCCATCAGCATCGGTTGCAACATCTCTAGCACATCACAACAAAGTTTAGGATTAAGAGACATCCTATGATTCAACTACATCTCTTCACCGTCCATCACATATATTTGTGAAAATGAAGGGGAGGCCTCGGTAATAGACTGCTAATTTGATGACACAATCCTCCAAAAACCCTAAAGTTGGAAGCCCCTCCCCTAGAATTTGGAGGATCGTGCCAAAAAGTACTTGAGGAGCTTCGACATGCTTGTAGATCTAATTAGAACTATTACAAGGACTCCCCCTGACGGCGAACCTGATGCCCTTCCTGAACTTTACATAGATCTACTTATACTTGAATGAGCTGTTTTTTTTCAAAAGGGGGCTCACAATTTTCTGAGCAACAACGAGAGACGCGAAGATGATCAGGCTCAAACTGTCTACGCTTCACAAACGAAACAAATTGCGCGCACTGGTTGATTGCATAGGTTGCTGGACTCCGAAATTCATACAATTTATGCTTGCGGAACACCACAGCATCTACGAATGAAGTATGAGTCTTCTGTAACGCCAGCAGTACAACGAAGAATGAAACACCACTCAAAAGGTATCATTCTTCACACCACGATCTCTCAGACTGCAAATCCACTTGCTGCTTTCTTTATCAGCTAAAGCATCCATCCACTACTTAACCTACTCAAACACAGAAAGAGCGCAAGAGCGCAGAAACTACAAGAGACAATTGCACGATCCAGGAAGAGGAGGATGAGGAGACGTGCAGAAGAGCGGGTCATCAATTATGCTCTGCAAATGGTAACAAGAATATCCCGCAATTCTCAAAAGAAAAACGTTAAACAAAGATCAAGGGAATAAGGGGGCGACAGTTAAGTAGCATAGCTTGAGACTAAGAGCTCCGCAGCTCGTAGAACAGGGAGAGAAGCAAAGCGGTAGATTCAAAGAAAGCTCAAAGCTCCAAAGCCACATGTCACCTGCCGCCAATAAAAATATAATTGTCACCTTTCAGGCTCTATAAACGTACTGCACACATTATGAATATTATGCTCATTTTTAGACAAATTAAAAAGCAAAAATATATGTGTTTGTACAAATTAAAAATTAAAAAGATTTTCCTTTTTTTTTCTTTCCCCCCCATGTTGTCTCTACAACTGCCATGTGGTGCATTTTGTAATGGTCAGTCAAAGTCAGACTGCCTATTATGTTTCGTAATGTACTTTTAAAAAATATTCAGGAAGGCACCGGGCACAGGCCATTCTGCCCGATTTAACTTTCCAAAAAAATTTACGCTCGGCCCCTCCGAGCATTGCTCAATTTTCTTTGAAAATCCAGCAGGTTACTTATACTTTTTTGGCTGATTCCAAGCATTACACTTTCAACTCCTGGATCAACTTAATGTTCGAACATTTGGACTATAAATAAGATCCTCTTTTCCCAGAGAATTGGTCAAAATACATTTCCGAGCAGCTCACGTGAGCATTTCCACTGTTTCAGATGACACAACGGAGATCATGCAATTAGTATGGGAGGCTTGAGGAGCATAGCGACTCCCTTTACACATTATCTTAATCAGTGTCTCTTACGTATATTGCACAATGCAGATCCTTCAAAATTTTAGAACAAACTGCAAAGCAGAGGAAGGAGATCGTATGTGTGTTGTAATCGCTTACAATCATGGATAGCAAGCAGAGATCTGTGCATTTTAGTTGGCTAAAAATGACTCTTAAGATGTCTGAAGGGAGAAGCCCAAAATAACCCATAGCAAGATCTCTAGCAAGTAGTTTCTCAATTACAGCTTCTGGTAGTACTACTTCTCTCTTCTCATCAACAATCTGAAATGTCATTGGATTTTTCACCCCCTCCACGGTTGAGGCAAGCCGTGCTCTGGCCCTTCTTCGAGACCTCTGTACTCTTTTTCTCATACTGTGATTGTGAACTGGAAGTTCTGGATCATCTCTGCAGTTCTCACTAGATGTGTCTAGAGTATCCAAATTCGGAGCTTTGTATTCATGATAAGCGTAAAAGACGTTACGTACATATTTGCCAGAAGCTGCAGTAGAATTAAGCAACGTGTTCTTTGGCCAAGTATCAATCGCCGATTCAAAAATTTGACTTTCATCAACCTTTGACAGCGGCAGACATGAGGGTCTGGGCCGTTTTGCCCCGTCCGAGTTCACGTCCGGACGCGTCCGACCCCTGGACGCGAGGTCGGACACGTCCTTTTATATATATATATATATATATTAAGGCTGGACGCGTCCGGCCCCTGACGCGTATTTTTAAATTTAAAAAAAAAAAACAAAACAAAACCCGCGGGTCCCTGCAGATAGTCCGCAGCAGCAGAGTGGGCGGAATAGGGCGGAATAGGGAGAGAGAGAGAGAGAGTGGGAGAGGCATAGTGTGTGTGTGTGTGTGTGTGTGAGAGAGAGAGAGATAGATAGATAGATAGATGGGTGGTGTGTGAAAATTGTGTGTGTGTGTGTGTGTGAAAATTGTGTGTGTGAAAAGATTTTGTTGATTTGTGTGCATTCAGTTGTGTGTGTGTGGTGATTTATGTGTGAGAGAGAGAGGAAGAGACAGAGTGTGAGGGACGGAGAGAGAGAGGATTTGTGTGTGTGCACAGTGTGTGCGTGTGAGTTAAGGATTTAGGTTTAAGGGTGCTTGGGTTTGGGGTTTAGGGTTTAGGACGGGAGAGCTTGGATTTTCGTGCTTTTGTGTGTGTATGCATGAGAGAGAGAGAGAGAGAGAGAGAGAGAGAGACATGGCTGCTCGGGATGAGGTGGAGGTCATGCCCGACAAAAAGTGGCGCTGCCCTGTGTCGAAAGCAGTTCACAGGGAACGCCTCCCAGGTTCGAGCACATCTGGAGGGGTTGAGAGTCCGACCCACGGAGGGACGCTACGGGATCGACATTTGTATGGTCATCCCCGCTGTGGAGAGGGCTCGCATTATGGAGACATATTTTGAGACAGTTGCTGAGCTCGACGAGCCGTCCACAGATGCCACGGACTCTATTTCTACTGGTGCACCCACTGCCACCGCCCCTGCCACTGGTACACCCACCGCCCCCACCGTCGCATCTGCATCCGCCACCGCCGCTGCATCAGCACCCGCCCCCGCCCCCGCCCCCGCCCCCGCCACCGCCACCGCCACCGCCTCCGCCTCCGCCAGTACTCCCCATGGATCCACAGCCTCCACTGCTGCACCTACGCCTCTGCCATCACCTTCAGATCTGCATGGCCCGTCCACATCCTCCGCTTCCGCACCTGCACCTATGCCACCACCTCCAGATCCGCATCGTCCATCCACATCCTCCCAGCCATCCACATTCCGAGGCACCAAACAGATGTCCATGACGATCTTTCAGAGAGGGGCAGCATAGAGAGTCCACCAGGATCATAGCACAGATGTTCTATGACCTGAACCTCCCCTTTATCATGGTATCATCCCGCATCTTTCGAGAGGCTATCTCGAAAGTTGTAGTCTGCGGGCCCGGCTACACACCACCCACAGCCGACACACTACGAGGCCCTTTGCTCCAGGACCGGGTTGCATCAGTCAGAGAGAGACTGGCTGCACTGCACGAGACTTGGGATAGATACGGTTGTTCCATCATGGCTGATGGGTGGACTGATCATCGTACACGTCCACTCATCAACGTGATTGTTTCCAGTTGTTACGGTTCCATGTTCTTGCGCAGCATCGACGCCTCCGAGGCAGGGAGAGTGCATTCAGTCAAGTACATTTACGGCATCATTCGCGCGGCGATAGAGGAGGTCGGGCCATAGCGTGTTATCCAGGTATAATATTGTTTTATTGGTTGCTTGCTCATTTGCTGCTTGATGTTGATACAATAGTTTTGCACAGTTTTCGATTGATTGCAATGTGTTTCCGAGCTGTGAACTGATCGTGTGAACGTATCGCGAAAGGTTGTGACAGACAATGCGTCCAACTGTCGCGGTATGGGGAAGCTTCTTATGGCAGACTACCCATCCATTGTCTGGACTCCATGTGCCGCACACTCACTGGACCTCCTTTTGCATTCCATCGGGCGCCTGCCTTGGGTCAGTGACATTCTCACGAGGGCACTTGCGGTTGTGGACTTCGTCACACGCAAGCGCCGCATGACGACCCTTTTCCGCACATTCAGCAGGTAAGCTGCCACTTATTTTTCGGCTGGTTCAAGATGCTCCATTTTGTTTTTGCTCGTTTCATGTGTGCCTCTAATTTCGTTTGTCAATGCAGGCTCGACTTAAAGAAGCCCGCTCGCACCCGCTTCGCCTACCAGTTCATCATGCCTGAGCGGCTACACAAGCTCAAGGGTGAATTGCGGCACATGGCCACTTCGGCAGAGTTCACCGCCATGGACCTATCCACGACTCCAGAGGGCTTGGCCTTCCACGAGATCCTCTTCATGGAGCCTTTATGGGTGGATATGCAGCAGCTGATGGACGTCAAAAACCTGCACTCCTCATCATGATCAGAATCTTGCTCAATAGTATCTTTGGTATCCTCCTTCTGGTCATTTGTTCCCCAAACCCTAAACCCCAAACCGAACAAAAGGCCAACATTTTAGCGCGTTCTCAGGTGTTTGTGTAGTCCGCGTCCCCGATTCCGTAGCGCGATGAAAACAACTGCAACAAAACTGCTGCTAAATAGTGGTGAATGGTCATCAGAACCGTGCCATTCACTACAGGGAGTGAATGGTCACAAGAAGAGTAGATCGTTATCATAACTGTGTCGTTCACTACCGGGAACCAGAAGACCTACTGGCTGGCCCGACGACGAGGGACCTTGTCCTGGACCATGGGCAGTTGTTCTGCGGTGAAGTTAATTCCAATCCGTTGCGTTTCCTCACCCTCGCCAGCTCGTGCAGGGGAGAGCAGGTTCGAGGAATCTGAGGGCACGTAGCTGCAGCTCCCGTAGTCGCCCCATTATCTCTCATTGGCTCTCGTGAAATCCTGCTTCTAGCTTCTGTTTGTTGTGTCAGCGAACATCTACCAGGACACGCTCCGACTAGTTGCCCACGTGATGTTGTACCACTCCAAACCCTAAATCTATCTCATCACATAGGCCATGGTACTGTGTAGAACGCATCATCGGTTCGGGAACATAGTCCACAGTTCGTGATCCCGATACGAACCCAACGGATCAAGCCTGGCTCGATTTGGGTATCGTTCGGTCAAAATGTCCCTTCGACTGGAGTGAAGCGCAACTAGGTCATGCGAAATGGACTGGTTTTGCAACTCTCTGTCCGACGGCCCTGTTTCTCCAAACGGGATCTGTCTCGAATGTCATCTGTTTCGGCCAGTAGACAACCTCGATATGAACTTGTGGGAACAAACAGGACAAGGAAACGACTGATGGTCGGGCAGCAACGTCCGTCCGAAGTTCGATGTTAAATAGGGCTTCAGGGACACTTTGTCCGGTCGGGACCTGAAAACTGGGAGAAGTTTCAGGGCCCTCGTGGTGGTACACAAAATTTCAACATCGTATTGTAGCGAGTTGGAGTAGTGCCATAACTAATTAGTAAGTTGTTGAAGTTCATCCGGGAAGAAACCGATCTCATCAACCGAGTCACAATAGTGTATAGCTTGTCACTCTTCTGGTGAGCCCTAATTTCCCCCAGAGACTTCTGCTCCTGAGAGCTTGTCTCTTTTCTGGTGAGCGTTCACCTCTCCCCAATCCTCTGGCGAGCATTCACTTCTAAACCCCAAACCAGTAATATGTTTACCATACAAACCTTCACTCGAAACCACTCTCAGATCTTTCTTTGCCGCTTTTTTGGAGCTTAGTTCCCAATGAAGGTTCGTAATAATTTATGAACTGCTCACTGGCCATGGTAGTTTAGTAATATTGAGGTTATGAGAGGCATGGCCCAGTGCTTAGGTCTGTTGCAAATTTGTTCGCAAATTTTTTTGGGTAGCATTTTCCTATTTTTTATCAGGAGGGGGCAGGTGGGTGTCAGACACCCTCTGATAATTAATTCCGGGGGAAAAATAGGGGCCATAAATTGCTTTTATTTTGCTTTTGGGATGGGGGACAGTGTAGGCAGGTGCCTGTATTTTTTTTTTTTGAAATTTTTTTTTTGAAAAAAAACAGACGCGGACGCACCCCTGCCAGCCTACAGTATCCTTTGGACTCTGATAAACTTGAGTACTTGCTCTACTTTACAAAGGCAAGATAAATATATTTTTTTAAGCATACTTCTGCATACAATGTTCTCTGCTAGTGATTTTGAATGAGAACTTGCAAAATAAAGAAGTCCGTGAATCATAAGAAGAACGAGCTTTCTCATATATAAATTTTAGAATGAAAATAGCATGTGATGTTTGATGATACTCAAATTTTACATTGCTCATCTGTCTTAAACCAAAACTCATAGAATGCTCTTAACAACATCTTACGTGTAAGTCTTGGGATATATAAGTTGCCTTTACGAGCAACTGAAGGATTTGCGAGGGTTTTTATTGTTCATTCTTGAGGTGCACCAAATTATGCGAATATCTAATTTTGTAGGAAATTATGAGGTCACCACTGCCTTGTTTGGTAGAATTTGCCCAAATTTCACCTGCTTTTATATATAAGTCCTTCCACCACTACCACTTTACATTCAAAATTTGGCAAGATTCCAAATGGAGCCACAAAGATTACCCGTAAATGAGATAGAAATTTATGGAGCTTTATATTGAGAATACAAAGCCTTAATAAGTCCATGTTACAAAAAAAAGCTTGCTTGGAGGTTCTAGGCTCAAGCTTTTAGACTTTAAGCTTTTAACCTTTTGCACAAAATTCCAACATCAAGTTTTAAATAGCCCCAATTGCTAGACTTCAAATGAAAAAAGCCAACAAAGTAGTAATAAGGGTGAACCTTGGGATGGTACTTTTTAAAACTAAAAGTTTAAAATAAATGAGAGAGAGAGAGAGAGAGAGAGAGAGAGAGAGAGAGAGAGAGAGAGAGAGAGAGACTTGGGCTAAGGAACTTTAAATAATGAGGTCACCACTCCCCTTTTTGGTAGAATTTGCCCAAATTTCACCTGCTTTTATCTTTTTAGCGTTTTATCCTTCCACCAGTGGCACTATCCATTCAAAATATGGCAAGGTTCCAAACGGAGCCACAAAGATTACCCGTAAACGAGATAGAAATTTATGGAGCTTTTTAATGAGAATACAAAGCCTTGATAAGTCCATGTTATAGAGAAAAGCTTGCTTGGAAGTTCTAGGGCCAAACTTTTAGACTTCAAGCTTTTAACCTTTTGCACAAACTTCCAACGTCAAGTTTGAAATAGCCCCAATTGCTAGACTTCAAATGAAATTTGTAAATAATGTTAAGTATTATTGATGTTTTGTATGCGAGTTCTTGTAGATTTTAGAGAAAAATGAATTTGAGTGCAGCTGGTTAGTTTGTTAGAATCTTCGTCTCAAAACTAATGCTCTCTCCTAAATGTAAATTGTGTCGGACAGCATATTAATACGTCATAAGAGAACAATTTGGCATTTCTTCCAGAGTCTATGGAAACGTGTTATGGTTACAGAAGTCCGGATTTTTGAGAAAATGATTTTGAGTGAAGCTGGTTAGTTCGTTAGAATCTTCGTCTCAAAACTAATGCTCTCTCTCCTAAATGTAAATTGTGTCAGACAGCATATTAATATGTCAGAAGAGAACAATTTGGTGTTTCTTGCAGGGTCCATGGAAACGTATTATGATTACAGTCCGGAATATGATACAAGTCTGGTGAGGGAGCTCCAAGGAATAGAAGATAGTGATGGCAATGGGCAACACTCAACCAGGGTACTGCGAAGAGTAGGCTTTACAGCTCTGGATGGAGTGCATACCAATCCAAAATACAAGACCCCTGATGTGGAGTCAAGGGTTGAACATATAAGGAGGCTTGCAAGACGAAGAAGTGCAAAATGGAGATTACTATGTCCTCTTTTTCCCATGAGTGACAATGCTATCATGGAGGACAATACTATCATGAGTGACAATACTCCCCATGTAACGAATGCAGTTAGCACTATGGAAACTGATGGGCCTTCCACAACAAGGTTATAATCAGCAGTTGGGATGCTCACTCCAGAACAAGTGCGTAACAACCCTTCGTATAAAACACATCAAGTTGAATCAAAATCACAAGAAACGGAGACTTGCTCGACGACGACAAGCAAAGAAAAAAGTTCTTGAATCTCTTTTTCGAGTTGAAGAAAGGGAGTTGACAAGTGAGAATACTAGGAGATACATTTCTGAACGTTCAAGTGTTGAAGCAACAAACATTCAGACACAATGTAATCTTGGTGGTGTTTATGAAGTTCAGAGTGGTGGACGTTGAAGGATGACATCATTGACACCAATTGGATTGGTGACTCCAGAACAAGTGCGAACACACCCCTCCTACAAAATTTCTAATGAAGAATCAAGGGCAAAAAGAAAAAAAGACTTGCTCGACATCGACGAGCAAAGCAAAAAGCTATGGAGTCCCTTTTTAGAGCAACGAGCATGGAAGTAAGAAATGATAATGGGACAAGGGGAATTGGTGAGCTTTCCAGTGTAAGAAGAACTGATGTTGATATGTAGGATCATGTGGTCGATTCTTCTTATGTTGAAAATGTAAGTCCGGATGTTGAAAACTTGCTTCATAGTGTCGATAATGAGATTGGGGGAGATAATGATGATGATTGCTTGGTTGAGGGTTCCCATTCAAAAAGAAATAGAGTCACTGTTCGTGAGTTTTATTGCTATCATTTACAAGTGAGAAAAGACCGTGTCTCTCCAATCGATTTGGGTGGCCAACTATTCCAAGAATACATGTGTGACCAGTTAGCAAAGAATGTCCAAGAAAACATGCACTTTATATATAAATATCAACCTAACTTTCGTAGAGAAATTCGTAGTAGTGTCGTTGATGCTATTGGTGCACAAATAGCTGCTGGCATAGGACAACGGATTGTTGTTCCGTCTTCGTGCATCGGATCACCACGTCATATGCAACAGTTGTATCAAGATGCAATGGCAGTTGTCAAAGAATTGGGTCCTCCAGATTTATTTATTACAATTACTGCCCTTCCAAATTGGTCGGAGATCAAAAGAGATTTGCGATTCCAACAAGTTCCAGCGGATCGTCCTGACTTGGTCTCAAGAGTCTTCAACATGAAGTTGCAATGGTTTATGGAGTTATTAAAGATGGATGGAATATTTGGACGTGTTATTGGGAGAATACATGTTGTTGAATTTCAAAATAGAGGGTTGCCTCATGCACACATACTTGATATATTGGATAAGGCCAGCAAACCATGCACAACTGTAGAATATGATGGCATTGTCAGTGCGGAAATCCTTGATGAGAAAAATGATGAGAGTTGTTTGGTTGTTAGGAGTTGCATGTTGCATGATCCATGTGGTATGAGATTTCCAAACTCTCCTTGCATGAAAGATGGCAAGTGTTCAAAACATTATCCAAGACAATTTGTTGACGAAACCATGATAGTGAATGGTTATTTGTCTTATAGACATAGAAACAATGGCAAAACAATCAAGGTACGTGGAGTGGAGTTGGATAATCGTTGGATTGTACCTTACAACAGATGGTTAAGCCTTCACTTCCAATGCCATATCAACGTGGAGGTATGTGTATATGTTTGAAGTGTAAAATATTTGTACAAGTATGTATACAAAGGACCCGACATGATCACAACGAACGTGGTGGAAGAGAACAATGGAACTCCAGGGGTTGTGAATGAGATTGGACAATACTTGAATGCAAGGTACTTTTCGGCGAGTGAAGCAGGATGGTGTCTTTTTGGATTCTCAATGGGTGTACACAAACCCAATGTGGTTCGACTGGCTGTTCACCTTCCAGGAGAGGACATGACATACTATGCTGACAATGAGGACTTGGCTGATGTTGCTGCATGTAGTGGAGAAACAACTCTGCAGCCTATTTTGAGTTAAATGCCAACAACAATATGGAGGAACAATCTTTGCTTTATTTTGGTTTTTTGTTCCTCGATTTCATTTGCATACCAATCCAAAATACAAGACCCCTGATGTGGAGTCAAGGGTTGAACGTATAAGGAGGCTTGCAAGATGAAGAAGTGCAAAATGGAGATTACTACGTCCTCTTTTTCCCATGAGTGACAATGCTATCATGGAGGACATGAGTGACAATACTCCCCATGTAACGAATGCAGTTAGCACTATGGAAACTGATGGGCCTTCCACAACAAGGTTATAATAAGCAGTTGGGATGCTCACTCCAGAACAAGTGCGTAACAACCCTTCGTATAAAACACATGAAGTTGAATCAAAATCACAAAAGAAACGAAGGCTTGCTCGACGACGACAAGCAAAGAAAAAAGTTCTTGAATCAGAAAGGGAGTTGACAAGTGAGAATACTAGGAGATACATTTTTGAACGTTCAAGTGTTGAAGCAATAAACATTCAGACACAATGTAATCTTGGTGGTGTTTATGAAGTTCAGAGTGGTGGACGTTGAAGGATGACATCATTGACACCAATTGGATTGGTGACTCTAGAACAAGTGCGAACACACCCCTCCTACAAAACTTCTAATGAAGAATCAAGGGCAAAAAGAAGAAAAGACTTGCTCGACGTCGACGAGCAAAGCAAAAAGCTATGGAGTCACTTTTTAGAGCAACGAGCATGGAAGTAAGAAATGATAATGGGACAAGGGGCATTGGTGAGCTTTCCAGTGTAAGAAGATCTGATGTTGATATGCAGATCATGTGGTCGATTCTTCTTATGTTGAAAGAGCTATTCTCGAGAGTTGTGAAACCATTACTGAAAGAACAATTATTTCTAATACTTATGTCAATATGAGAAGGAAAGGCATAGGCTTTTTAATGCCTCGGTTGTTTAGGGTTGCATGCTCTTGTTTAGGGTTGCATGCTCTCATGAAGCGCCTACATGTCTTGATTTTGGAGAGATGACTTTCCTCTATCCACATTGTTCAGCTTTAAGATGGAAACATGAAGTTAATAGTGTATCTTGCTAGATGAGCGGAAAGGTAAAGCTACCACTGCTACCTCCACCACGAGAGGATCTACTTCGATTGTATACATCTGAAGATGATGATGGAATCCACTTTCGAAAGTACATATGCGGTTTTAACAATTGTCTTGTGTTTGCTTCTCTTGGTGTTAAAGTTGATAAATGACTGCAAAACGTCAAATTCCTATTCAATTTCATCCGCCAGCCCGCCTTCTTCGAAGTCTGTATCACAATCAAAGTCATTGAAGCAAGTATCAAGGAACCACGTACCAACGATTTCCTGTAAGGCGGTTACCAGCAACAAGTCAGCGGCTCTTCGTATTTCTGATCAGCATGATATTTTTGTTGATTTTCCATCATCTTCTCAATCAATTGCAAACAGCACAAATTTTTCCGCAAATTGTAAACTCCTTTCCGCCCAGCTTCTCCACGAACTGGAAGATGTGTTTAGATTCTTTGATTTGAATGGGGATGGTAAGATCTCACTATCTGAGCTTGGATCGGTCCTTAGATCACTTGGTGATACTCCTTCAGAGAATGAATTGCAGCTGTTGGTAAAAGAAGTGGACATTAATGGTGACGGTTACGTTGATTTAGAGGAGTTTGTGAAACTGAATGCACCAGTAGCTGATGGGAAATTGGCTAGCCTTGAGGAGCTGAAAGATGTCTTCCATGTTTTTGATGCTGATCAGAATGGTCAAATTTCTGCGGAGGAGCTCCATCATGTGTTGCTGAGTTTGGGGGACTCCGTGTTAACGGTAGAAGATTGTCGTCAGATGATTGAGAGAGTGGATTCTGACGGAGATGGCTTTGTCAATTTTGAGGAGTTCAAGAACATGATGACGATTCCATAGAAAAAGGTCTTAGGTTCCATATTACAAAGCTGTTACCTCAACGTTTTCTGCTTTTAAATCTCCTTCATGAGAACGTGCTAATGGATGGATTTAGTCCAAAATTCAATGTGACTAGTGTGAGAAACAACAATTATTAGAGGTTAATAACGTCAGAGGTCTTGCTATGAGTTATAGAGATGGCCTCCTGTGAGCATTTCAGTTGGGGAAGCTAAAATTGTATACACTTGTTTTATTAGATTGATGATGGACACTGGTCAGTGGTGACATCCACCAATCTATTATATATATAGAAATAGCACTGTTTTGCTGGACTAATTATGGATTAGTGGCATTCCACCAATGCAATATGTCATTATTACATATAGTGCGAGTATAATAGAGCCACTTTGGATTCTGAAAATCATTATTGCCTTTGATTTTTCATATCCATATCAAACCCGCTCCATATAATTATATGAAAGCAAGAGTCGCATGGAGCAATGAAAGAAGATGTTTATGATTCATGAACGCCGCTGCAAAGAGGCAAGAGCGAGTACGAAAGACAGCAAGAGTTAAAGTGCAAGCTAAGCGTAAATGCGTAGGCCCAAAACGTGAGATAGCTTTTGTCATCGAACATGTAACTATCATAACCATAACTCCTAGCGTGATATGCGTGAGTGCTATGACTAGATTAATTAGGAGATGTATACTGCTACATTAAAATATGTTTCATGGGTTTTTAACTTTTTGATGACAAATGATGTATGAACAATGACAGGACTATGTTGTTATGTGATTGCACTAAAAAAGGAAAAGGAAAGGTAATAATATCTTAATGGATACTTTGAGCCTATTTTGCTCACTTTTTCAGCAAATTAAAAAGTAGAATAGTCATATGTTCTTTTCTTTTTTTTTAAATTGTTGCGCATTCCAGCCCATGTATCAGGCGTCAGACTGCCACGTGGCAGTGTCAAATTGGTAAAAAAAAGTCAAAGTGCCCATTATGCTTCATCATGTGAAAATTTTCAAAATATCGATTTCGCGATGGAAAGCGTCGGGCACATGCCATTCTGTCTGGTTCGGCTTTTCAAAAAAAGTTAGGCTCAGCGCCTACGGGCCTCGCCTAAAATTTTTTTGGAAATTGCCCGATGCTTTCCATCTTATGAATATATAATATGCATGTCGCTCATCTCAACATCAATTAAAAATATCATATTAACATGGCTAAATACCATAGATAGCTTTACATATCAGTCTTAACATGGCTAAATTTATTTATTTAGAACACGCTTCACCATGAAATTTCTTGTTGGGGTGGAGATACTAGATGTTTTGAAATTTTTCAATTATGATAGATACATTTCTATTAAATTAAGTTGTTTAATCTAGGTGTTAATTTTGTTTTTACTTGAATGAGTTAATTTTCTAAACAAACTAACTATTATGATTATCGGCAACTTTTTGTAGTTGTAGGATTCTAGATGAATATGAGATGATATTTTCAAATAAAGATATCATCATTTACAAACATGATGACCAAAAACAAAATGTCTTGAGGTTCTGAACTTTTCACTTATTAGTTGATGATTGGATCTCGACTAATTAAGCTAATTTTGCGTGTCATGAAATCAATATGGCAGATGATAATGCAAATGCAGCTCTCAATGGTCAGGTGCCAATGCCTACCTATATGCAAATTTGCCAGTCATTAAGCCAAGCGCTTAATGAAATAAACAACAGGAACACTTTAAGGGATCAACAAATGGAAGCACTATTGAAAAAAGTGAAAACTTTATCTGCACCGAATTTGAACTTTTAGCTTGAACTTTTTTTGGGATAGAAGAAAAGGAAAAAAATCGAAGTTGTAGATGATTGGCTAACCAAGTGGACAGGTTATTTTAATCTACAAAGAATTCTTGAAGAAAAAAAGATTGAGAGTGTTATTCTGTGCTTCCATGAAAAAGTTTCGTCGTGGTGGCGTGATCTTCAACCAAAACCTACCACATGGGATGACTTTATGAAAGTGTTCAGAAAGTCGTTTGTGGTTGTAGACGACTCAGATTTCTACCAAAGATTTATAAATTGCAAAATGGGTACTCGGAGTTTGGACTCGTACCTGCAAGATTTTATGGATTTATGAAATAAAGTTCCCTCATTCGATGCAAAATTGGCACTGTGGCAGTTTATCCTAGATTTGCCTGCAGATTATCAGATTGAGTGCAAGCGTAATGTGCTTCAAACTTTTGATGATGTCGTACAAGTCGCACGAAAGCTATTACAGGCTAATCCATCTAGATCACCTAGACCCAGCCAGAAGAAAGGAAAGAAAAGAGTTCATGGGAATAAAAAATCCAAGTATTTCGTCGAACTAGATCAAGTTGGATCTAAGTTTAGACAAAAGAAACATATGTCCCGGAAAAAGACTAGGACCAATGTGTGTTACCATTGTAGTAAGCCTGGAAACGTTATGAAATTATGTCTGGAACGAAAGAAAGATGCAGCTCAAGTGATTGAGAAGCCATGTAAAGAAAATCTTAAGTTGGAAATTAATTGAATTAATTGTGAGTGTGATTGTTCTTTTAGTACTACTTCATTCTTCCAAAATGATTTATTTCATTTGAAAGACACTGTCAATGGACATGAAGTTAGTATTTTAGTGGACAATGGATTTACTCATAATTTTCATTAACTTTGGTCTTGTGCAGAAACTCAGCCTAGAAATTGAAACCAGTATCTAGCTTCAGGTGCGGAGTTGGAGATGTGGGATGTTAAAATTCCAAGACTTTCGGTTTGGATCCAAGATTATAAAGAGTTAATAGATTTTCATGTTTTAGATTTAGCACGTACGGACATAATTCTAGGATACGAGTGGTTATTTAATAAGCATCCTGAGATAGATTTTGAAAATCATGTTCTCTCTTTTCAGGAGGGTAAATAAATAGTTACGTTATTTGGAGACAAATATGTACATCCATTTGGGATGAGTTTATTTGCTAATGTAATGAAAATTTTTGATTTGCAGTATGAAGCTTATTTATTTGCTAAACTAATTTTGGATTTATCTGAAATGCATCTAAGTAGTTGTGAATTGTCAAAGATTCTTAACTCTGTAGACTTATATCAGGAGCAAATTGAGAAAAATAAGATATTGTCTGAATTTAAAGATGTATTTCCAGAAGGATTATCTCATGGAATACCACCGTCCAGATCGGTAGACCATAAGATAAAGTTAATTCCAGATAGTCACCCGATCTCTAGACAACCTTATAGGTTCTCTTAGAAGGAAGAGATCGAGATTACTAAGCAAATAAAAAATTACTTAAAGATGGGTCATATTCAACCAAGTAAGTCGCCTTCCTATTCTTTTTAAATCGAAGAAAGATGGAGGCTTCAGGTTGTGTGTGGACTACAAGGAGTTGAATAAGGTAACTATTAAAAATAAATATCCTTTGCCTCGTATGAATGATCTAGTAGATCGATTAGGTGGAGCTATATACTCACAAAGATAGATCTTAGAACCGGATATCATTAGATTAGGATTCATCCGAATGATGTGCAAAAGATTGGTTTTCAGACGAGATTCGGTCAATATGAATTTCTCGTGCTACCTTTTGGGTTGATGAATGCACCAGCTACATTCCAACAGATGATGAACGATCTTTTTCGTCCATATCTAGGGAAGTGTGTGGTTGTATTCTTAGATGACATTCTCATCTACAGTAAGACACTTAAGGAGCATTTGAGTCATCTTAAGACTGTCTTAGATATTCTTAGACGAGAGAAACTTTATGTTAAGAAATCTAAATGTGAATTATTTAAGCATGAGTTATTGTACCTCACTAAATCTATGGATTTTGTGGTTGGACTTACAAAGACCGAACGTCAAAATGATTCTATTTGGGTTGTGGTGGACAGGTTGACAAAGTTAGCTACTTTTATATCAGTCAAGTCAACTACTAAGGCTTCAAATTTAGCCCAGATCTTTGTGGAAAGATTGTTTAGGCTTTATGGAATGCCAAGTGATATAGTTAGTGATAGAGATCCTAAATTTAGTATATATTAGAATACCTAAGGATTCTAAGACTATGCGTACGAGGAAACATTATAAATTGTCTACCAGATATTGTGGACCGTTTCGGATTATAAAGAAAATTGGTTCTTTAGCATCTTCAGAACAAGTGTACAACTCACCCTATGTTTCATGAAGCCATTTAAAATTAAGTTTACATGAAGGTGACATAGTTGGTTTAGAGGAAGATCTTATCCATTTGGAGGACTTATCGCTTAGTGTTCCTTTGGAACTTGAAAATGTACTCAGAACTAGAGATAAAGAATTGAGAAATCATTCTATCTCTAAGTGCTTGATTAGGTGGAAGGGACGGACTGAGGATGTTGATCATGAGAGCGGGTCGAAAGCATAAAGAAGAACTTTCCTGGTTTTCACTTCTAGAGATAGAAGTGGCTCAAGGGGGGGAGAATGCTATGTCCATGTCTTGTATAAGAGAATCAGAAAAATTACTGACGTGGATAGCCGGTCACTCTAGTTGTATTTGATTATTAGTTATGCTACGTCATTCTCGACGTGGTCGTATCAAGTAATTAAAAATCATATGAGGGCCCAGCCTATAATTGGATATAGGAGCACTTGCATGGTGAATGACTTCTTTAATACAAGAATAGGAGGTTAATAGCTTAATATAGGTTGCATGGGGATCCTAAAAAATATTCTCTCCTCTTGGAGAAAATACATACCATGGAAACTCGGCCATCTCCCTATTGGAATTTCATATCCTTGAGCCAGGTTTTCTCTCCTCTCTTGTATTCATTCACTGTGGCTTGGGGGTGAAAGATTAGGGTATTGACTAGGCTCTTCATGTTAGTTGGGCGGTTTATGCTTCACAGGTGTCCTTTTGGTTTGCATGCGATAGGATTCTTAAAGATCTTCACTTGGCCTTATGCACACTACTTAGTTTTTAGAACTGCTTTCCTACGCGGAGTGCGAAACTTGTATAGTCTTTTTTTTTTGGACATTAATCTGAACTGGCCTGGAGTTGCCTACCTTACTTTTTGTATCTATACATTTGTGAAAATATACTAGTATCTTTACAGCTAATATATACATTCATATATATATATCTATATATATATATATTTAAACTTATGTACAGTTTTGTGCATGTGTATGGGTGCACCCATGCATCCTTCTCCCCTCACCCATGCATGAGCTTTTTCTAATTAAAAAACTTGGGGAGGAGTATGCATGTATGGGGAATGTGCATATTCCCATACATTTGCACATATTGTGTGCATTGAGGGGTGGACCCCAAAAAGATTCCTCACCCCACTCCCTCCCACTTACTAAATTCAAATACTTAAAGTTTGAAGTTAAGGTTTTATTTTATTCACACACTTCAATGTGCTTTAAACTTTAGCCAATAATCTTTATTACTTGGCTTTCTTATGTATTCTAAATTATCAAAGTTTTACCCATAAATCATAAACATAAAAATCTTCTTGACTACATTAAAGTGATTTTTTTTTTTTTCAATCCTTCAAATTCCTATCTTGGCCCGCCATTTTCAGGAATGTTTAACCACAAGCCCAAACTCACTAGCTTTAACTCCTAAATCGTTACCCACAACCTTTTATCCATGGGCCCAGAAATGCACAATTAAAAAAAAGGAGGGGGATGGGGTGAGGGGAGTAAAAGAGACAATAAAAAGAGAAAAATAGGGGGGGAGGGGGGATTTGGAACACATGTGCATGCACACACACACACGCACGCACGCACACACACACATGTGAGTGAGTGTGTGTGTGTGTGTGTGCGCGCGCGCATGCCTGTGTGTGTGTGTGTGTGTGTGCGCCTATGTGTGTGTGCATGTGCACATGTTCGTTGTGTGTGTGTGACCTCCAACACAACGAATGTGTGTGTGTGTGCGCGCACACACACACACACACACACTCCATATAAAAACTTTTGTGGATGAGATATATTGTATGAAGTATAGAGTATAGAGTCCTTTTTTCTCCTTCTCTCTTTCCCATGGGCCCCACTTTCTCTCTCTCTCTCTCTCTCTCTCTCTCTCTCTCTCTCTCTCTCTCTCTCCACAGGCCAACCAACCACCCATAGAGGGAGGGAGGTCCCTCGATGCCCCTAAAAACAATGAAGAAGGCTAAAATGTGTGTGTGTATAGATATATAAACAAGGGGGTGCCTCCATTCCATTAAAAGTAATTATATCAATATTTACCCACCCCCCCCCCCTCGGCCACCGCATGCACACACACACACACATACACTTTTTCTTAAATGTAAACCTCTCATAAAAAAATATGAATGTAAATCCACTTAAAAATGTGAACCCCCGCTCTCCATAAAACAAAAAAAGTGAAGGGGCTTTTTGGCTCCCCATAAATTAAGTTTTCTTTTTTTTAAAAGGAGACAAAAAAAGGTCCCCATTAAGAAAGAAATTCTCCTCTCCCCCCCCCAAAAAAAAAAAAAAAAAAGTTAAGGCTTTTAAGGACAAGAGCATATATTTTTTTAACACTCCCTCGTCCTTTTTTGTCACATGACAAAACCCACCCATCTCCCCCGAGCACTTACACCATCGGCCTCTTGCCCAAACAACTTTCTTTTAACTATTAGGGAACACACCCGCACTCCGACCATCCCATATGTTCTCCCTTTCTCCTGTCAATCCACCTAAAAAAACATCATTGATGAGCAGAACCGCACTAAGATTTATTATATGACTTTCGTATTTATTTTGAATTACCAAAATTTTACCCATAGATCATGAACAAAAAGTTTTACCCAAAGTTCTTTTCTCCGTCTAGCATCCATGGTCTATTGAAGAACATATTTGCTAATCCCATCCTTGCAACGACTGTGGGAAATAGCAGAAGCTGAATATCTAAAACTAGACATTTTTTTATTTATTCAAATTGAAATGAAAATTTGACATGAAGTTTTCCTTTGTTCTTACCTCTAGGGTTCTTTCTTTTTCTTTCTTCCCAACTCTGTAGTTTTTTATTCTCTTGATGTACAAGTTTGCTTGATCAATATGTCCCATCCTTTCCTCTTGCTCCTGTAATACCTTGCCAGGAATGGATGTGACAATCTACCTCTGAAATCTTAACACATGCGATCTTTTGGTTTTGATCCAACTCCGTTTCTCATTTGAAATTTGCTTTTGGTAACCTTGGTCGAACTGTTACATCACCTCAAGTATTGTCATCTTTGAGAGCTATAAAATGCATTCATATGATGGAAGGTCGAATGAATGGTGTTCATTTTTCAATTGCACACTATTTTAGAGCTCACCAAGAACTAGGCATCTTGAATCATTGAAATTAGTGTCTCCAAGAGACTTCAATTTCCTTTTTCATCACTGGTATCTAACTTTATCCATACTTGCAACAACCTGCTTGGTGTGTTAATAAAGTCGGTCGTTTACTTTTTGGCATTTTCAAGAAGTGGTCTAATATTGCAACGGGCTCCGTCATGCATGTCGTCTGTTCCATCTAGTGCTGCACGTCGAGACGAGCCCGCATCAACAAATCGGGTTCCAAGCAGTTCAATATACACAGAGAAATGCACATGCACACTCACACACACATGCACACACCATCGGCCACATAAATCACACATGTACACACACACACACACACCCCATTGACCACATAAATCACACACCATCAAGCACAAATCATACACACAAATCCACATACACAGATAACACATGCACTCACGTACATACACACACATACATCGGCCACCCGTCAACGACCATCGGCCGTCCATTGCCCGTCAACGACGAGCACTCTTTACTAGTATATATATATATATATATATATATATACTAGTTGGTTGTGCCCGTTGATGACGGGCAATGGACACTTATGTGTTTATATATTTTTGGAGGATTTTTTTTTACACCATTTTTTTAAAACCTATTTAGTTTTTCCGTTTGCAAATGCGTGACAATTTTTGCTGGCAAAGCGTGGCATGACATTTTTTACGGCACCTCACACATTCTCTCTCTAAAATAGTTTTGTAGTATATATATATATATATATATATATATATATATATATATATATATATATATATATATACTAGTTGGTTGTGCCCGTCGATGACGGGCAATGGGCACTTACTCACAAAAAGTGTTTATATATTTTTGAAGGTTGTATTTAGCTTTTCCATCTGCAAATGGGTGACATGTTTTGCCGGCAAAGCATGACATTTTTTACGGCACCTCACACATTCTCTCTCTAAAATAGTTTTATTCTATACTAGTTGGTTCTGCCCATTGATGACGGGCAATGGGCACTTACCCACAAAAAGTGTAAAATGTTTTTTGGAGGCTATGTTTTTTTACCACTTTTTTAAAACCTATTTAGCTTTTCCTTTTGCAATTGGGTAACATGTTTTGTCGACAAAAGCGTGACATTTTTACGGCACCTCACACATTCTCTCTTTATAGATAGATAAATAATGTCGGCTTTTTTATATGAATTATAGGTTTTATGCGAGCACTCTCAAACCTAACTCATGACTCTTAAGTGAATCTTAAGTGAGAAGCCTGAGGTGGCTATGATGCCACCTGTGTCTTCTCCTAGGGTTATTTTTATGTTTATATAGCATGAAAGGTGGCAATTATGTTTCTAGTGGCGGTAGGTGACATGTGGCTTTGGAGTTTTGAGCTTTCTTTGAAGCTGCCGCTTCGCTTGAAGTAATGGATTCTTTGTGCTGATTATGCCACTTTTTGGGCTTTTTAAAAAGCATAAAATGTCACTGAATTTTCTAAATTTTTTTTTCAAAATTCTGAAGCCCATTCCAATCCGCGTCAGACTGCGTGTCAGTCCGTGTCAGACAGTACGCGTCAGACTGCCACATGGCAATTTCTCATTGGTCCAAAAAATCTCAAACGGCTGATTATGCTTTGTAAATGGCATGCGAAAAAGTCGGAAGGAGCCGGGAAGGAGCCGGGCACAGCCCATTCTGCCCGATTCGGCTTTCCAAAAAAATTTAGGCTCGGCCCCTCCGGGCCTCGCCCAAATTTTTTTGAAAGTGCTTACAGGGCAGAATGGGATGTGCAGAATGGGATGTGCCCGGCCCTTTCATAATACGTTCGATTCTCTCCCTTTCCTACGAGCTGCGGAGCTCTTAGTCTCAAGCTCCGGTTTGATCTTTGTTTAACGTTTTTCTTTTGAGAATTGCGGGCTATTCTTGTTACCATTCTTCCTGTAAGAAGCAAAATTGATGACCCGCTCTTCTGCACGTCTCCCTCATCCGCCTTTTCCTGGATCGTGCCTCTTCCTCGATCGTGCTTTTGTTTCTTGTAGTTTCTGCGCTCTTTGTGTGTGAGTACGATAAGTACTGGATGGATGTTTTAGCTTGATAAAGAAAGCATCAAGTGGATTTGCTGTCCGAGAGATTGGATTTGCTGTCTGAGAGATCGTGGTGTGAAGAATGATACCTTTCGAGTGAAGTGTCATTCTTCGTTGTACTGCTAGCGTTAGAGAAGGCTCATAGTACATACTTCGTTATGCTGTGGTGCTCAGCAAGCATAAATTGTTTGAATTTCGAAGTCAAGCAAACTATGCAATCAACCAGTGAGCGCAATTTGTTTCGTTTGTGAAGCGTAGACAGTTTGAGTCTGATCATCTTCGCGTCTCTCGTTGTTGCTCAGAACATTTTGAGCCCCCTTTTGGAAAAAAACAGCTCATTCAAGTATAAGTATCTATGTAAAGTTCAGGAAGGGCATCAGGTTCGCGGTCAGGGGGAGTCCTTGTAATTAAAGTTCTAATTAGATCTACAAGAATGTCGAAGCTCCTCAAGTACTTTTTGGCACGATCCTCTAAAGAAACGTCAAATTCCTATTCAATTTCATCCGCAATCCCGCCTTCCTCGAAGTCTGTATCACAATCAAAGTCATTCAAGCAAGTATCAAGGAACCACGTACCAACGATTTCCTCTAAGGCGGTTACCAGCAACAAGTCAGCGGCTCTTCGTATTTCTGATCAGCATGAAATTGTTGTTGATTTTCCATCATCTTCTCAATCAAATTGTAGTTGTAGGATTCTAAATGAATATGAGATGATATTTTCAAATACAGATATCATCATTTACAAACATGGTGACCAAAAACAAAATGATTATTTTAAAATTAGATATGTAAAATGGTTAACATATATAAATTGATGCATTAAACAACAATTTAACTTTGTGAAAACATATTATGAAAATGCTAGTAAAAAAATTTATAGGATTAGTTTTTATGTATTCGAATTTATACATACGGAAAATGAAATGCCAAGCATAGCATATTCAAAAAATTAAAATATAAACAATGATTTTTTAAAAACATATCAAATGGCATTCTCAATTCTCACATTGTAGAACTCTAGTAAGGCTTTATGTAGATCTATAGATTGCTAACTTGAGTAGAAAACAACTTCCAAAGAGCAGTTGTACATTCTACAAAAAAATTGCATAAATGAATGAATCTCAATGTATTCAAGTAGAGATTTATCATTTGGAAAATTCATCATCTAAAATCCATGATAAAATGTTTCTATAGGATCATCTTCAATAGTCTTTTTTTCACCCTTTGTAATGCTTTTAAGATTAGCCATATACTGACTTAATAAACGAACAACACCATTGTGTATCAAATGGGTAATGTTGTTGATTACTCAAAAAAGATTCTCGTTAATATTTGGTGCTTTTATAGCCATTTTATAAAATGCCCATTAGTTTTTTATCCTCAAATTTTTTTACAATTGAAATATACTAAGATCTTATATTTTATGAAAATTTGTACCTGGAATAAATATTTAGAAGCGATTTATACACATCCAAAAATTTTATTATATTTTGAAACAACGTTATAACACAAAATTCATTAAAAATAAACTAAGATTTAAAAGTTTTACAAGTAAAAAATTTACAATCCAAAACAAACAGATTAAAAAAATGTTTACAATACATTCTTTTTAGGTAAAATAATATTTTATAGTAGATTGTCTTTTTTTTGTGTTTTCTCATATTTAAAATACTAACCAAAAACTGTCTTTCATTTGGATAATGTCAAATCCATATTGTAAATGAAAGGTAAAATCTTGTTTATGGTATCATCCAAACAATGAGCAATGATGAGAAAAATCATTAGTTGGAATTTTATAAAAATTATTTTTATATGTCGAGAGTAAGAAAAATCCAATAACTATTTCAATCTACTATATCATAATCTTTTATAATAAAAAAACACATACAATGACAAGAAAACAATATCCTTGAGAAAGATATAAATAAAATGTGTTTGGGAACTCGCAAATCTCGCATATGTATTTGGACACTTGCAAATCTCGTCAAAGATAGATCAATTTTACATATCAATCTTTAAAAAAAAAAATATATTCTTGAAATGATTGCAAACTCAAATTTTCATTAAGTATCAATATTTAAGATTTGATGCGTAAAATAAAATTATATTTTTTCATTAGAAAGCCTCCCTTGATACGTGAAATCGATACCGTGTTACGTTGATTGTGGCGGTACTTTGATCTAGAGGGTTTTTGAAACTGAATGCTCCAATAGCTGATGGAAAATTGGATAGCCTTGAGGAGCTGAAAGATGTCTTCCATGTTTTTGATACTGACCAGAATGGTCAATTTCTATAGAGGAACTCCATCATGTGTTGTTAAGTTTGGGGGACTCCAGGTTAACGATAGAAGATTGTCGTCAGATGATTGGGGGAGTTGATTCTAACAAAGATGGTTTTGTCATTTTTGAGGAGTTCAAGAACATGATGATGATTCCATAGAAAAAGTTCTCAGGTTCCATATCACAAAGCTGTTACCTCAACGTTTTCTGCTTTCAAATCTCTTTCACAAGAACGTGCTAATGGATGGATTTATTCCAAAATTCAATGTGACAAGTGTGAGAAACAACAATTATTAGAGATTAATAACTTCAGAGGTCTTGCTATGAGTTATAGAGATGGCCTCTTCTGAGCATTTCAGTTGGGGAAGCTAAAAACACTTGTTTTTATTAGATTTATGCCAGGGCACTTGTTAGTGGTGACATCCACCAATCTATAGTATATAGAAATAGAACTGTTTTGTTGGACTAATTATGGATTAGTGGCATTCCACCACCAATGTAATGTCATTATTAAATATAGTGAGTATAATAGAGCCACTTTGGATCTTGAAAATGTTTTGTTCATTATTGCCTTTGATTTTTCATTTCCATGTGAAACCCGCTCCATATAATTATATGAAAGCAAGAGTCGCATAGAGCAATCAAAGAAGATGTTTATGATTCATGAATGCCACTGCAAAGAGACACAAAAGACAACAAGAGTTAACGTGCAAGCTAAGCGTGAATGTGTAGGCCAAAAACCTGAGATAGCTTTGGTGATTGAATATGTAACTATCACAACCATAACTCCTAGCATGATAGGTGTGAGTGGTAGGACTAGATTAATTACGAGATGTATACTGCTACATTAAAATATGGTCCAATGGGTTTTTGATGACAAATGATGTATGAACAATGACATGACTATGTTATTATGTGCTTGCACTGAAAATGGAAAGGTAATAATATCTTAAGAGGGGGGTGGGGGGTGAATGCTCTTCACCATTGGGAAGGGTTTTTTATCACAGGGCGGTGGACCGAGGAAGAAGGCCCTTCCCATGTCGCAATTGTCCAGGAGGTAGACCTTCATCAATGTGAAGATTGCTTTTACTTGTTTTAAATTCTGTTTTGCTGTTAAACAAAAATTCGAATGCAGCTTCCAGGTAGAAGGTGCACGTGAGCAAAGGCAAAAAATTTACATCCACTTTCCAAATGTGAAAGGTGCATGTTAATTTTTTTTTAAAAAAACAGGAGGTGCACCCATTCTGCGTAGGGAGGTGCCTCTCTTTTCTTCACAAAAATTTGAAAACTGATTTTACATCATATCAAGCTTGATATATGTATTACAAAGAGAATTTCAATTCTCAATGTTAGTAGATACTAGATACTTATAGTTTTTTTTTTTCAAAACTTTTGTAATTATTCTTGTTTAAATCTCAGTCACTATTCTTATTTAATTTTTCCAAACTATGGCTTGTGTTCTAGCCAAAATTAGGGAAAAGTGACATGGTTCAATAATGGAGCCTGCAATTTTTTTAAATATCTATTGCATGGATATTCTGAAGGATGATGACTTTTTAAAAATTTATAACTTATAGAAGATTTTCTGGCTAGTATAATATACTTAAGATTCTCATCTAAAGCTTAATATGAATATATAATATGCATGTCACTCATCTCAATATTAATTAAAAATATCATATTAACATGGCTAAATACCATAGACAGCTTTACATATCTATATTTATTTATTTAGAACACGCTTCAACATGAAATTTCTTGTTGGGGTGGAACTAGATGTTTTGAAATTTTTCAATTATGATAGATACATTTCTATTAAATTAAGTTGTTTGATTGGTACAACAACAACATGTCTATTGTCTAGTTATACAAAAGCAACATGTCTTTTTAAACAACACATCTACATGTGGTACTACATCCGCTAAACAAATCTAACACCCAATCTATCGGGTCATTGTTTAAATGACTTATTAGTTGTGATTGGCCATAGAACTGGTCATGGAATCATTTAGGTTTTTTGTAACCATTGAAAATATATAGTAAAATTCCAAAAGAAATTTGGTCATTGATGTTGTGATGTAGCATCAAACATTTTGTCATCAACAGAATAATAAACAATTATTACATATTTCATCTCATTACATAACCTCGCTCCACCAACATTTCAACTATTTGATTTATACTTGAGAATAAAGAATTCAAAAAATTGATTATTTAAAAAAATTAGTAAAACAACAAAATCTGAAGTCTATGCCAAGCATAGCATATTATACAAATTAGAATAAAATTAATAATTTTTTAAAAAGTTATCAAATGACATTCTCAATTCTCACATTGTAGACCTCTAGTAAGGTTTTATGTAGATTTATAGATTGCCGATTTGAGTAGAAAACAACCTCCAAAGAGGAGTTGTATATTCTATAATTTTTTTGCATAAATGACAGAATCTCAATGTATTTAAGTAGAGATTCATTATTTAGAAAATTCATCATCTGAAAATTTATGAGGAATATCAACGATGCAAAAAGTGAATGCTTATTTTATTTTTAAATTTGGAGATCTCTTTATAATCTTCTTTGTCAATGTTGTAGAAAATTGACTTTGGAATAAATGTTTCTATAGGATCATCTTCAACAGTCACTTTTTCACCCTTTATCATTCTTTCTCTATCATCTCATCTCTTTGTTTTCATAATGCGTCATTTAAATTATTCAAGAAGGACTATTTAGTTTGTCTTCAACACTCTGAAAATAGAAAAGGCTATGCTTAACATGGAATGAAAAAATAAATTACTTATAATGTAAAGAATAAATTTCAATTGGAGGAAGCTATGCTGAGCATAGAAGGAAATCCATACCAGATCTTTAAAAAACTGAAAAATAAAAATAATGTTTTAGCTTTTGAGCTTAGAAGATAGAGCCTTTAGCATTCTTCAAAAATTTGGTAATTCATGCCCATGCCCATGGCCTTTTGATCTTTAAAAAACAATTGATGTTTAAAATTTTATCAAAATTTAATTTTATTTATCTATTTACAATATGAATTTTTCTCTAATATTTAATATTAAAAAGCTAAGTCTTACATTTGAAAATTCTTTTCCATTTCATCTGACAAGAGCTCCTCACCTACAACTTTGAGAGAAATAGTGACAACCATAAAATTCATGTCTTATATGCTTTTCCACTCAATAATATCCATATCAACAACAATTGACTTTAGTATTAAAGAGGCATAGGCTAGTTATTTTATTCAATTTTCTCAATACAAGTGATCTTTAATCTCAAATTTTTTTCACTTTTTAAAATCTTTATCAGCAAGACCACATAGAATAAAACTTAACATTTAAATAACTTCAAAATAAAATAACCATACCAAATATAATAAATTCAAAAAAAATAACAAAGAAAAATCAATAACCTAGATACTAGAAGATTTGGACATCAAAATCTATGTTAGACAAATAAATAAAGAAATTCTTGGCAAATTGAAATAATTATCAATTTTTTGTGAAAAATGAGCAAAATCTAGCTTGGCTATTTTGTATTTTCTTGTTTATGAGTAAATCTCACACGTGTGGAGCATGTTCCCACATGTGGCAAAAAGTCAAATAGTCATGTTGAGTTAGGTGTACTTAAAGTTTTATAAACCTAAGTAGGTGATAGGGCCATTTTTGGCATTAGAGGCAAAATAGGCAAGTACACATCTCAAAGCATGATTAGGCCTAAAGTAGGTTGTGATGTAGCTCGAGTCAAGTTAAGCATATGACATTTGGTGTTTGACATGTCGTTGGCATGAGAGTTAGGGTCCAATCAAAAGAGAGATATTCATCAATTTGGCCCAATCAAGTTTGAGGGCTCATATGTCACTCAACCAATAGGGTTTAGAGGAGGAAGAAAAGGTCTCAAGTTCACTCCCCTTCACATTAGATTACTACTTATATGTGCTTTACATCCATTCTATGTAAGTTTTTGGAATTACAAGATTTCTACACTATTTTGAGTCTCTAATACCACATCTATTGACGTTTTGGATTGATGTCAACTGATGAAACAAAAATTCTTAATAACAGGACCGTGGATTACTTGCGCATTTTGCTCTTATTGTCTCTTGTCAAAAACTGCATGTAAAAGTGTAGTGTCGCATTTTTCCCGAAAAGTGTTGCTTTTCTGGAAGTGCCTAAATGGCCCAAAAACAATTTGAATAGTGTTGTTAAACACTTAGTTGAAAATTAAGGTAAAAAGAAGCGACAGTGTCGGGTGTCAGGTTTTTCACCTGTGGAAAAGCCTAAGTAAAAATGCAAACTATGGCGACAATTTGTTCAAATATGCAGACTGTTAAAAAACAGTTCATTTTCTGTAGGTTTCATTTGTGAGAGTAAAAATCAAATAAGGAAGAAAGACTGTTGGGATGAGTAGGAGTTAGATTAAATTCCAACACCCCCCTTAAGCTAACTGGTAAAGTCGTGTTGCAACAAGAAACAATTTATTCTATCTTATCAGGCCCTCGGAGCTTGCTTTAGACCATATAATGCCTTATGCAATTTACATAATAGATGCTCATTGCCTTGAAGGACGTAACCTTCTGGTTGATAGATGAACACATCTTTTGGTATATATCCGTGTAGGAATGTCATTTAGACATCCATGTGGTGACTGTCCAGAGCTTCTGTAGCAGGTATACTCAATAAGGTATGAATCATACTGATGCTTTACCACTAGACTAAAGGTCTCAGTGTAGTCTATCCCATATACTTATTCAAATCCTTTAACCACCAATCTAGCTTTTCATTTGTATATTGATCCATCTGGTTTAAGCTTTAACTTGAAGATCCACTTGGAGTCAATTGGTTTTACACCTGTAGGAGGATTGACAAGACTCCAGGTCTTGTTCTTCATTAGAGACTGATACTTAGCATCCATGGCAACTTTCCATTTGTCTGCATCGGGCATTGACAGGGCTTTTGCTACGGTGGCAGGTTCGTCATGACTGATGAAAGCATGAGGGACGAAGCGATCAGGCTGCTATCGTTGTCTTACAGACCTTCGAATTGTAGGTGCTTGAGCAGACAATTCTCCTTGGTGAATGACTGGGATAAGTGGAGTCGTTGGTATGAACTCCGTTGTTTGAACAGTCGTAGGTCGTTGCCTATCGATGGAGGGTGGAGCTGCTATGGCATGCTCTTGCATTGGCTGCTTATGCTTGAAATTGTGATACTTGTCTTCAAGAAAGACAACATCATGATTGCTGGCCCATAGCAATATCGTATACACGATATGCTTTGTGTAATGCTGAATAGCCGATGAAGATGTTTTTGCAGCTTACTGGGTCCAGCTTCTTCCTCTGATCAGACGGTACTTGTGCATAGCAGAGACATCCGAAAATATGTAGGTGTTTCAAACTTGGTTTGTAGCCATAGTAGGCTTCAAACCGTGTCTTGGAATCAACTGCTTTAGTACTAGAATAATTTTGCAGATAGCAGGCCGTAAAGATCGCTTCTACCCAAAAGGTTTGAGGAAAATGCGCGTTGACTGTCATGGATCATGCAGCTTCCAACAGTGTGCGACACGAAACCCTTCATGCTCCAAAGGACCAGGAAGATCAACCAAGTACTATGAAGTACAAATTCTTGATCTGATATGGTGACATCAACATAAGAGCTTTAGGATGTGTCTAATCCACCACTCTTGTAATCTATGATTAGTTATAGATGTTTAATCTGTCTGATCAGGAATGTTACTCAAAGTGACACAAAAATGTTTGTGACATATACACATTTGCTAGATGCATAAAAAATATATAGATATAAACAAATAAAATACAAAATACAAGTCCGCTTGTGAGCGAGATAATGTTCTAAGAGGATCAATAGATCCAAGAAGTCCGCTAGTAAGCGAGACACTATTCGTGGGAGAACATTATTTCTCTCACGCCAATGCACTGTGTGGATCTGTCACATAGTTCTCGAAATCAAGAGGATTTTTAGATGATGTTGTAGCTATTATGCACATATCATTATAAATTCTGTCTCATTTCGATGAATTGTTGTTTGCTATTATTTGTATGTCATTTACTTGTTTTATCAATTCCGCACACAAGTTCAATCTTTGTTAATCTATAATGTAGGTCAGTAGTGTGTGTATACATTCTGGAGGATTGTAAAATTGATATAACAAGCAGTGCCAACAATCATATTCGAATTCCATCCGAATTGATTTTGTTCACAAATTTTTTTGCTTCGCATTTCATTTCGCTTCATGATTATTTCACTTTAGAAATATCAATATCAGAACTCGTTCAAGTTTCGCTTCATTTCGTTTCGTTTTGTTTAGTTTCGTTTCATTTCATTTGATTTCGTTACAGAGCCTGATAGATTTGCACAATTTTTCTATTTCCATCAGTGGTATCAGAGCAAGTTGATGCTTCTGAATTAACAATTTGAAATCAACATGTGAACTCAATAAGAAATCACAAAGATTTGGAAACAATCTAGCCTCTCCTTTTCTCTCTTCTAGCAAATCCTAGCACATAAAATGATGATTTTTTGATCACTCTTGATCAAACCACAATATAATAAACTTTTGCTAACTCCTAAGATTGAATCACACTCTTGAAAAATTCCAGCAACTTAAAAACAAAAGATTCTATCAAATTTAGAGTTATTCCAAAAAATGCAATATATTGAATCAAGCAAAAGCTACATGCAAAAGCTAGAATCTTGATATATCATCTAATAGAATATAACATCCACAACCATAAGAAATTTTAGTCTCCAAATTCTAGTAAGTGATTTCAAAACTCGTCCTACTCCAAGTGATTTGACCTAAAATGATGCTAGGATCACAAAGATCCAATTTCTTTACTTGAAAATGCAAGATTTGAGCTAGAGACACCTCCAAATCCACATAGAATTAATGCCGCCATCAAATCCACTACTAGATTTGGCAAATACTCCAACTTTGGCCTATAACCAGCTTTGATATATTAATACAACATTCATATATCTCATTTACTTGTTTTATCAATTCCACACACTGGTTCAATCCTGTTGAATGTTGTATTAATCTATAACGTAGGTCAGCAGTGTTTGTCTACATTTTGGAGGATTGTAGGATTGATATAGCAGGTAGTGACGAGCAATCATATCCGAACTCCATCCGAATTGATTTCGTTTGCGATTGTTTTCGCTTTGCGTTTCGTTTCGCTTCATGATTATTTTGCTTTAGTAATATCAATATCAGAGCTCGTTCAAGTTTCGCTTCACTTTGCTTCCTTTTGTTTAGTTTCGTTTCATTTCATTTCATTTCGTTACAGGGCCTAATAGATTTGCACAATTTTTTTATTTCCATCAGTGGTATCAGAGCAAGTTGACGCTTTTGAATCATCAATTTCAAATCAACATGTGAACTCAATAAGAAATCACAAAGATTTGGAAACAATCTAGCCTCTCCTTTTCTCTCTTCTAGCAAATCCTAGCACATAAAATGATGATTTCTTGATCACTCTTGATCAAACCACAATATAATGAGCTTTTGCTAACTCCTAAGATTGAATCACACTCTTGAAAAATTCCAGCAACTTAAAAACAAAAGATTCAATCATATTTAGGGTTATTCCAAAAATGCAATATATTGAATCAAGCAAAAGCTAAATGCAAAAGCTAGAATCTTGATATATCATCTAATAGAATATAACATCCACAACCATAAGAAATTTTACTCCCCATAGCAAGATTTGAGCTAGAAACACCTCCAAATCTACATATGATTAATGCCGTCCTCAAATCCACTACTAGATTTGGCAAATACTCCAAATTTGGCCTATAAGTAGCTCTGATACCATGTCATAAAATCAGAGCCAAAATATATTTGATGGATCGGAATGAAATAAACTACAAATGAATAGAATATTACCTTTTCAATATCTACATCCATTTGTAAAGTATACCATTCAAAAACTAACTTTGTATTGTACAGGACGAACCATGCACAACTAAAAGCGTCTTGTTGCTATACACACTGCATATATAGAACGAAAATTAGTAATGATAGAAATTTTATTTATGCTATGACGATAAATTAGAATTTAAAAAGCAATACATGCATGTCAGAGATTAATTGAATATACCTTGAGAGATTTAATGGTTATCTCTCCGATTGAAATTGTCATTGTCGGTATTTCCCGAACGACATCATGAAGTAGAGAATCAAATTCTCTATGTGTATTTGCAGCTGAGTTTAATTTTACACATAGAAAATTTGATACTCCCTCCTTATTTATCTTTACAAAAAGAATATTCAGGCTCCAATGCCGACTGCAAGAACCAAAATACAAATATCGATAAATTCATTTTTATGAAAAAATTCCGTTCTTATTAAAGAAATGAAGCATGCAACAATCCAGATTAAAGCAACAAAAACAAAAGAGCAATCCTTACCTATTTTCATATGGAATCAAATAGAATTTCGCCATAGGACTGCACTCGATGAAATAGACAACCTTCTCAAAATTGGCTTCTTTCGCCTTTATTGCTCCCATAAAAAATGGACTAACTACAAAAACTGTATTGTGGGAATCGAAACTAATACTATTCTGCAAAAAAAAAACTCCGACCTCTACTATTGCATCTGAAATTTCTAAGGTCTTATATTTTGGCTCAACACAAAATTTGGGACCTAATCTAAAGCTTCTACATGTATCTGGAAGAAAAAAATCAAAAAAGTTGCGGAGAAGATCAATTTTGTTAGCTAGATAGGCCTCGTATTGATTATAATGGTCAGAATAAAAAAAAACCTGGGCTGGATCGTATGCAATTCTCACAAAAAGATTATGTACAAGAGTAGAAACAGAAGTGGAAACAATATCTACAGATTTCTCTGTTAAGTAGTGATGGCACGGGTGGTGGATTTGGTTCTGGCCATCATTCTCAGAAGAAGAAAATCAACAAAAAGAAGTTTGAACAAAATAAAAGTGGATGAAAACAAAAAAAATTGCGATGAAAGGACGCTTGAGATCGATACTAGAACTAAATATCGGTTTCGAGCGCAAGATCTAGACAGATTATTTAAAAAAAAGAGATGAGCGCTCAAAAGCGATATTGAACAACCAGCGGTATCGGACTCCAGCGCATTGTGAGAGGACAGAAGCTTGAACGGTGAAAGAGCGCACTTGAGAGCGATATCGGGAGCTAAAAGTGAAAACTTTGCAAAAAAAAATGAAAATTCCAAGGACTTATATATACAAAATTTTTGCACGTGTGAAAAGATGGCGAAGACACGTGTCATTTAGATTATTAATCCACATGGAATGTCTGTATTGACAATGATGACCCAATTATGAGGCCACGTGGGCTGATACATGTGCGCGAATTCGATATCGACGTGTGTCATCCTTGCACGTGACAGATGTCAGATCAATCATTTTAGATATGACACATTTATTTTAACCAATCACAATTCGACACGTGTTATTTCGACACTCCTCCACACGTGCAATTTCTTTTTTATAAATAGATCTTTTTCGGTTCGAATTTTCACGCAAATTTATGATTGCTTTCCTGGATATCTATTTCAAGCGCGCCGCTTGCTCTCATTACCTTTCGTTGACTATTATGCATCTGGATCTGATACTACATCGTCCGATATCGCATTCAAGCACGCTTCACATCCCTTTCTTTTTCTGCTCGGTGTTCTTGCGCTCGGATCCGATACTCCAACTTCAAATATCTCTCTCGAGCGCACGTTGGCTTGACGTGCTTGTCTGACCTGCGGTTTGCGCCTGAGAGCGATATTTGGATCTTTAGTTTAGTTTTTATTTAAAATGTCTAATTTTGAATCCAGTTTGTATTTTTTTTTAATGAATTTGTATTACTGATAGGTTGGACTATTTCAAATCTCTTTTTTCTCTATTTCTTTTTATTCTATCTTCTATAACTGAGGGCCTTGGTGTGGAGACATTTTTTGAGATATATCTCAGATTTAAGTCCCTGCTCAATACTCCTCTATTCAGATCTCAAAATAAGGACATGATTCATTATCAGGACCTGGTGGCACTCGACAAGCATATCTATAAAGCTAAGCTTGATAGAATGTTTACCAAATTACATAATGATTTCAAGTCTGTAGATGAGTGCCCAATTCATAATAAAAAATGTAGATTTGTTGATTTTCAGTCTGTTTTTGTTAAATATTTTTGACGATTTGGAGGCGGTGCCCTCCACTTTTGAAGCAGCTTCTTCTAGTGGTACAAAGTCTGAAAAGTCAAAGGTTGTAGATATAGATACTTTTTTTATTGATACGAGTGTTAATTTAGATAATTGTTCTGATTTTGATCCTGCTCAAAATAGGGCTACTGTTATAGGCCCTAGAACACCCACTATCCTTTCTCCTTGTGATAAATCTTTGATCACTTTGCCTACTTATAATATAGATAATAATTCCTTTTTGACAATATCGGATATATCGGAGACTTCACTGAAGCTGAGACTCTTTGCATATTGAGCAAAGAGCTTGATGAATTTTCGGATATAATTGAATTTGATGCTGATGATTTTCTCCCTGGTGTTGGGGATGTACATAATGATAAGCTTTATTCAGAAAAAGATTGCTTGAAAATGGCTGAGGAAATGCGCAACAAAGAAGATGATCTACCTTCTGAGGAGGAGTTTCTTAGAATCCAAAGTCAACTTGGTTTTCCACAGCCAACTGTCTATTCACCAACAATATGGACATCGAAAGGTGGACATAATATTGATGGAGAGACAATAATCAGAGAAGACAAAACCGAATGCGTAAGTTTTTGTCTCTTATCAAGTACTAGTAGATTTGTTATGTCAGATTATATACTGGAGCTTGCTTTGTTTTTTATCATTTCAGGAAACAATTTTCCTTGATGATTTCGCAATTCATCGAGGGGGCAGAGATCTTCTACTGGAGAATTTTCAAGAGATCATGCACTGGGGCACTATCTGGCACTCAAGACACTATGTCATCTTTTTGGAGGACATAATTTCAATAAGGTGCATAAAATAATTTTTGTAAAGAAAACTATTGCGGTTAAAATTTTAGGATATGGACCAGTGAATTCCATGTTCAGATCATTTCATTTTGCAATGTATGCTGCTTATGTTGATCTGAGTAAGCATGCAAACTATGAGCTATTGGATCCATACGAAAGAAGAAAATTGTTGCATGATTCTAAGTTGCAACTTTCATTGAAAAAAATATCGGAAGCAGATTAGATACTACTGAATTGTACTTTGTAAATATTTTTATTTAATATACAAAATTTTATTGTGTGTCTATAGCCTATTGGCTTGTATAAATTTGCATGCTTTTTGAAATTTTTTATAATCCGTCGATTTTGTATTATGACAAGTTTGGATTCTTCTATAAAACCATTGGAAAAGTTGCAGTATATAATTGTTTTTTGTGCTAGTCCCGCCATGTTGTGTACTTTTATGAATCGCTCTTGCTTGCCAACGAGATTTTTCCTTTCCTTGCAATGACCATATGCTAAGACTTCCACTATTTCTTGCAAAGAATGTCGAATGATGTCGTAATATGTGCTGCATGTCATAAAAACATAATCTAAATCAATACCAAAAGTATCTAATTTAATTGCACATATTTGTCTATCGTAGTGTAAAATCAAAATCTTACCATATAATGTGTTATATGATCAACACCCCATGCACTTTGAACTGCATCCACAGATTCATTGATTGTTTTATGTATCATTTGAACATCAGTATTTGAAAATTTATTTTTTCTCAAGTATTTCACCATGTTGTCTAACTTTTTCCAAACTTCTACTTTGTGTATACGAGTAGAATCTTCTTCTTCAAAATCTTGAGTTGCTGCAGTAATTTCTTTCCAAACCGTGTATTGAACCTTAGATTGTTTGCCAGAATAATTTGATAAAAATCTTCGAGCTTTAGATCCTCCAATGCTCGGCTTGCATGGAATATTTCCTGCTTTACCTGATAGCTTGTCATCTTTCTTAATTTTAACGTGGCCTTTATGTAAGCCTGCTTTGGACAACACATCTTCTAATCTGGAAATAGCTTCCTTCGCAAAGGCCTCTGGCTCAGAATTCCATGCAAACAAGATGTAAAGATATATTATTGTCTCTATAATACGCACCTCCGCATGCAATGTACAGATATGAATATTTCGTAGAGAAATCGGTAGTCCAGTTTTCCAATTAGAATCTTCTTGATCTCTTGATATTCCTGTACTCCTTGTCATGTCTTTTGCTATTTTCATGCAGTACAAACAAGGGTGTTTAGAGTTAGCGCCATGAGATACATTGGGCATACATTTTAATGTCTTCAGATCTCCTACTAAATGCCATTCAATGTTGAAAGTGCCAATTCTAGAAATATTGAGTGGAACTCCCTCCATGTGATCTTTTATGGTGGCACGATATGATGTTCTACTAAATATCCATGAGAGAATGTTATGGTCTTCTTTTAGCACCTATAAGAGAATACAAAAATGTGATTAGCCTCATAATATTAACACAGAGAAGATTTTAGATATGAAATCCATATTCAAATGATTATCCCTATTTATTATGTGAAGGAACTGCTATACCTGAAATGCTGCCAACCAGCAGATATCATTTTCTGATTGAACACTGAAATCGAGGCCTTATGAGTCTTCTGAATTTGAAAGTGCTCCATTCATGATTGTGAACTGACTCTTTCCATTTTTGGTCCTCTTATAATTTTGGACTCATCTAACTTGAGAACAACTATCAACTTGTTATTGACATTCTCATTTGTAATACCGTAATAATTTATGATGAATGTTAATAACTGATTAATGTCAATAAATAAATTGTTGGAATTGTTATATGCTAGACTTTCTCCTTTCAAGCAATACGCTTCATTGATATGAGATGGATTACCAACTATTGTCCGCATACCATGGTTTAACATGTCTTTTTTTTTAAAAAGATGAAATGGTCGTGGGATTGGAAACTTTTTAATATTTACCTATGCAAATGCCTCCTTTATCATCTTAAACATTGTTGCATGATGCTAGAAAAGTCGCATGCCCCCTGAAGCAATGTAGTGTCTAATATTTTTCCAATTTCATCCATAATGCTATTAGAAATTGAAGGCTTAATCTTTTTCATTTTGTTATGATTTAACATTGATTTCATAGATTTAGAAGTCAAGATAGAGTCTAGTGAGTTTCCAATTGAAATCTCATCAGCCAAATGGTCTTCAACAACCAATGCTGATCTGCATTGCAAGCATAATGTTCATGAAAATGTTAGTAGAAATTAGGACACTCATATTATTCACAACAGTATATAATACACAAATCAACAGAAAGTTGAAATGAACAAATAACAAAATTAGTAATTATGAATGAATCAAAAAGTTAAAGCAATATTCAATACCAAGTAAGCCATAACCTACTTGAATGCACGGATTCGTCTTTTTCTATGACCTCCTCTGGAGATAGATCACATATATCCTTGTTTACTAGTCTTTTTCTCTTGTTGCTTTGGACCTTTCTGTTGAGCACATCCATATCTTTAACAAGAGACAAATATGAGATATGCATGGATTGAAATGCAATTTTTATCTCATCATTACCAGTTGTAATGATGCAAAGAAGATTTCAACCTTTGGATCTCCTCCTTGAGCATCTCATTTTCATCCAAACAAGTTTTTATCTTTGTAAATTTTTCTTCGCACTCCTTTTTTTTTTTTTTTTTATTCCTCTTCCAAATAATGTATTCTTTGCATTGAATGTGCATTCCCATAGAGCATCAAATTCTCACAGTAAATCCAAAGGCCATTTTTATCATGACACATATAGATTATTAACTGACTCACCAAATGAAAATATGGATGTTGCAATGAACATGGATCAATAGGATACAATGTTCCTGATGACCATAAATCTACATGGTTTAGCTTTTCCTCCCTGTATCGGACCATATCAGAAGTTGACAATTGGGTTGCTTTGAATTTCTCGTTCCGAGCGAAGCATATTCTGGTGACAGATCCACATGAAGATGATAAAGCTTCGTCATCAGTACAGTAGTATAGTAACAAACAACACAATGACAATAACAAAGCTGGAGATGGCGCTAACGACTCTGTTTGAGATAGAGATGGCGCAGGCTTTTTTCAGAAATGTCACTCCTAATTCAAATTTTTGAGTGTTTCCAACTATTGGGAGGAATATTTCAGCATTTTGAAAAACTATATTTTAACTGTGGTTAAACACTAGTGAAGTTTGATGTGACTAAACTAAGGTGCATTCATTTACATGGAAAGTAGTGCGGGCAAATGCGTAAAGAAGTTAAAAAATGATATTATAATTTCTTTATAGTTATTTTTCTCTCTCCTACATGGCATTTCTTTGGGCCCATATTTTCTCTAATGCAACATGGCAACCTCAAGTGGCTTCATAAATCAAGAAATCTAGAGAAATACACATGAGATGGACATGGAATCAAAAGAGATGAATTATCCACATAAAAAGAGAATACAATGACACTTTCTCCATGTTGGTACTGTTATTTGTAGCTGCTAAATTGTCATTTGGCCAATTGTGCTAAACTTGCCCTAAATGGTAACTTCTTGGTACTTTAGCAAAAACTTAGAAATTCTAGTCTAGATGCAATGTATCAAAAATTAGCCAATTAGAATGGGTCCAAATATGACCTCATCCATTTATCTACTTGAAAAAAATAGTACAAACACTACTTAGGCCTTTACTCACAAATATAAATCTATCTCTAAGTTGAAATTTCATTTTGGCCTCAAAATTGCCAAGATAAATCAACTAAACTAGTTGACATTTTCACAATCCCTCATCAACTAGTCTTAGCATAGACTTGGATAGAACTCCAAGTGATGTTCTATGCTTCATTTACAATTATTTTCCCAGTGCTTTCGTGAAAGATACCAGCCAGACACTTTCTTGATGAGACATGTTGAAGCTCCACCTCTTTTGACATGACTTGTTCCTTCACAAAATGATAAGCCACTTCAATATGCTAGCTCCTTGCATGAAAAATAGGATTGCTTGCCAAAATTTGGGTTGACGGGTTATCAAAAAAGAGTAAGTTGATGATCCTCTATAAACAATGCCAAAATCTCTAGAACTCGGGATGCGCCTGAATACTCTCTTGCCTAGCTTCCAATGCTCCACACTAGGATCATGCATAAATTGACTTAATCTACCAACACAATAGCTAAGATCAAGTCTTGTGATGGTTAGGTAATGAGGTGAACCAATTAGCTTCCTATAGAGAGCAATGTCCTCGAAGGATCTTTCATTACCTCGTTTAGCAAGCTTTACATTTGACTCCATTGGTTTATCAATAGACTTTGCATCTAGCATATGAATCTTTCTAGAATAGAATTATCATACTTTTCTTGACAATGAAAGTAGATTGAGAAGTTCTAGATAC